>PVKM010026739.1:0-19175 GCA_004027735.1 Carollia perspicillata | reverse complement strand
CAAATGCTTGGCTATTGTGTCACCACGATCATCTAACACCAAGAACAATGTCTAGTTCACAGCAGACATTAAATAATGACATTTGAGTGATTCAAAGAATGAGGAACTAATAATATATAAGTTGAGTGCAAAGCTCTCTGATTTCCTGGATAGTACAATAGCAGAAATCACATTATCTAAAGGAGTAGTGTTTGATCCTAGTATCTCAGAATTCTGCACTTAAGGGTCAAAGGCTGGGAAATGAATAACTGTGTGGCTGTAGTGGCCCTCATCTCCTTCAAACTGAGTAAATTTAAAAAATATGTTTTATCTAGAGTTTCCATGTAAGATTTCCTGGGAGAATAAGGGTTTTGCTTGTTGAAACAACAATGTAAAAATGTTTTAAAACCCAGCAATATAATGGAATGGTTATAATGTTCATAACCTTAAAGCAAGGCTCCATCGTTATTTTTTCTTTCAACTAAAACTTAATAGACATTTAGCAATACTGGGCCCAACATTACTTTCCTGACAAATCCTTGTAGGGAAGATACTCTGTAACTGCTCAGATATAGAGAAGTATGCTTTAACAGTAAAACCACTTACAGTATATCCTTATAAAAGCTGTAGATCTGTAGTTCACAATGACTGAATGTAAAGTCAATGTGTCTGTTGGAAAATGAGCTGAGGGAACGGGGTCAACTTTTGCTTTTTCTCTCTCACAAGATATTAGGAAATATGTCTTTTTAGGCTATCAAGGGAATAATCTTTGAGAATTTGAATTTTATTTAGTCTTCATAATAGTCCTGTGAGAAAGATACCATTATTTTCATTTTATAGATAATCTATGTACTTTGAACATGGAGACATCGATCTTGACTACTTTGCTATTATTTAGTCTAAATTTTTTAAAAGAATTTTAACTAAGAAAAATTAAGGAGAAAAATTGTTTAATAATTATTAAGTACATTAAAAGTTGGGACAGCTGTTTTCCCAAAAAAATCTTTGACTCTAATATAGATAAATTAGATCTTATATATGATGGTTGTTAATAAGAATATTCAATTAATCCAACTCCTGTAATTAAAGGGGCCATATCGTTTTTCTACATGCTCAAACACATATATTCATACATTATATATGGTTGCTTTTAAAGACAACTTGCATAGAAATGGTTCTTGGTCTATTATTTCAAATCACTATCAAACACATTAAAAAGGATCAACCGACTTATATATGAACAAAACTCATCAAGAGACAATCCTATAGAACCTCATTCTCATGACAGCAAAGAAGAATGGGACTACAAAGAGAATCAATACTTGGAAAATGATAATGCATATATAAGTGTTGAGGAACATCTTTACAAAAAACCATAAAAGCAAAGGCTAGAAAAGGTCAATCTAAAATCTATCCATGACCAATCTCTTTTATTAAATAGTAGCGGGAAACTCAAGCTCTCATGGGAATCCTAAAATATATTTTTGAATAAAACTATAATGAATCAATAGATGTGTGATTTTGAATGAGTAATATGAATTCATGTTCGTATTTCCATAAATTCTGCTGATTCAAAGACATTCCCATACCAGGAACTAGGTGGACTACAGCTGAATGGGAGTCTCAGCCAGGTGTCCAAAGGATGTCTTATGACAGGAGGAGCTAAAGTGAGGCCAAGAAAGACCAGATTATAAATTACAGCTTCTGAAGTCTTCAGTTGCAATTGTCAACATTCCAAGCAGTGTCTAGGTGGCCCACAAATATTCCTGGACAGCAAGGGTTCCAGCCGTGCCCAGCTTGCCAAGTACTCTGCTTCATCAGCCTATCACACAGCAGGGGAAGCCACATGTCTTCTCCAGCATAGCTAGATATCATCACGGGATGTAACTAGGGAGGAAGCATTGGATCCCGCAAGTGAAAGGCTAAGAAATCTGAAACATGACTATTTTTATTCTCTTTTCATAGAAAATGTTATTATTCTATGTATTTTATTTATTTTTTATTATTGTTCAAGTACAGTTGTCTCCACCCTCCCGAATCAACCTCCCCCCCCATGCACCCCACAAGAAAATTATTTTAAGTGGAACTAAAACTTAAATATTTTTCTTGTAACGGATATCTGGGGCTTCAAAGAAAGACAAGATTAGTTCAAGACAAAAACAAAGAAGTCACAATTTCCTTCTGCAAATAAATGTTATAATCAATCTTTATACTTTTTTATATTAAATGTTTATAAGTCTTAATTTTGCATAGTTTTATCCTGTGAGTTCAACATCAAACAAGCTTCATTCTAAAATGTACACTTTGATATTGATATTTTGTCAAGCATTACTGAGACTTCCAATTCACCGTGGGGTCAGGGCCCCACGATGTAACAGTAACAAAACTAGCCTATACAGAGAGCTTTCCAATGAGTTTACATGTTTTCATAATGAAGATCATAGGAAAGATGATCATTAATATGATTTTCTAATCTGATGATTTAACTTCCATTTTCCAACACAAAAAATAATCACCTAATATTTATTCTTTTCATATTATCAGTATTAACTTTATATTCTATATGAAACAGTGTTTTAAAACATCAGCTGAGTAAATGTGAAGTTCAAGCAGGTTTATTAAGTGGCTCATGAATGGAGCAGCATCCCATCTAGCAACTGCTAGGATGCTCTGAGGCTTTGTACAAAATAGAAAGTTTTTATAAGAAGAGTGGAGCAAGGGAACTATTAACAAAAGAAAAGAAAGGATTATTTTTAAATCAGAACATCCTTTAGGGATGTAAGGGAGCAGCAAGGGTTTTTATCATGCAGATTGCCTCTTCTTTCTATGGGGTGTGGAGAGGGCCCATGGAACCAATGGTCGTACTGGTGTTTGACCAGGAAATTCCACACAGCTTGATTTAGATTATATTTCTAGGAAAGGTAGAAACAGCAATTACATTAGGTACTAAATCTAGGTTTGGTGTCATGGGCTTTAACACAAGTAATGCTGTTACCAGACTAAAGGGGTCCATTTGCCTGCACACATCACAGCCCAATAAAACAGGAACAGGAGTTTGTAGCAAAGAAAGTAAGGGTTTGTTTTTAGGAAGTGGCCCAGCCCCAGAGACAGGTGAGCTAATGCTCCAAGTCTGGCTCCCCAGTGGCTTCCAGGGAATGATTATATGGGGAAAAATCATGGATCATGATGACTAAGGGAGGCAGGATCAGGGCTGTGATCTCTACTGATTGATTGACTCTAGGGTAGGGGATGGTTGATCCTTGCATTTGGCCCTGATGTCAGCCATCATGTCACCTTGTCTGATTTCCCTGAGTCTCTGGACCTGGAGCTGAAATACAACTGAGGGCTAGATGTTATCTCTAGTTTGACAGAAACTCTGTCTCTGGGGTCAACAGACCAGAGGCTTTATCCCTAGTATTATCCGACGTCGATCAGAAGAATATCATGTCCTGAGAGCTTCATGACTAAGGGAATGGTTCCGAAAGGGAGATGGAGGCAGGTGAGTCAGGGAGCTGGATGAGGCCAGTTCAAATCAAAAGGAAAGAAAGAAGGAAATTCCATACTAAAGAAATAAAACTTCTACACAGTTACAATGCCATTTGGTGCTTGTGGGTTTCTCTTAAACAATACTTTATAGATAAAAAATATTTATAAAGGAAAATACATATATACTCAGAAAAAGCATATGTTACTGAGTTTATAGCTACAAAGGTATGCAAATAACAATAATGTAATAAATAAAGGCTGTCACCGAGTCAAGTTTAAAATGCTCTGAGAGCCGAGTGGGAAGAATAATACTATTTCTTTGTCTGCTCTGAGGTACTGTAAAATGTAGGCTATTTTTTTAGCTGTATCCTTAAAATTAAAAAAAAAAGATTTTAATGGTCAAGTAATGGGGAAATGTTCTTTTTGGCAATAAGAGTACCCTGTGCAAGAGCCCAGTGCAATGAAAGAAATATATGTTTATAGAATACTAAATGATTTCAGTATGACCAATGCATAGGAGACATAGTAGTACGTGATAAAAGATACGATTAAAAGGAAATCTGGTGATAAGACAGGTCCAATAAGCAAATGATATCAAACGAGAAGTTGCAAATTATTTAATACTAAACAAGCAAGTAACATTTCCTTGTTGTTGGAGCTGCCTGCATACTGACCTTTCTCCAAAGCACTTAAGTTCTTCCACACGTGTGAGCTTCCTAAAATACATACCCATTAATAATAGGTACATTAGCTCTGAACTCTTAGAAATAAATCATTCCAAAAATTTCCTGTCACCTACGACACCACATAGGCTCCTATGAATCGTACTAAAACACTTCATAAATTGACTAGTCCAGCTTCTTGTGCTAACCTCCCACTTTTCTCTTGCCCACTCACTAAACTTTAGCCTTAAGGAAATTTGCCATTCCTGTCCATGTTTCAACTCAGGCTAATTATCACTTCATCTTTTGGACTCTTCCCTGGTGCCTTTATGCAGTCAGTCACACCCCTCTGCCTGCTCCCATGAAAGAAGGTAATTGGCTGCTAGTCAAGGATTTTCTGGAGAGTATTTCAGTACTCAGACAGAAGCTAGATTAAATAACCTTTAGGGTCACTTCCAACTGTTTATTACTTTTCTACAAGCTGTTATGTTTGCACAAACTTTACCCACATTAGGCAACAAGTCCAATTGCAGTTGAAGTGTTTGCATTTGGGTTACTTGGATAAAATAAAACTGTCTCAACTTACAAACTGCATTTTTATTTTATCTTAGAACCTTTTTGTGTCTTTCTGAATGGTGGCATTACATTTTATATTAGATAGGTAGATATGTATTAGTATAGAAGTACTAGTGCATTAGGTATATATGTTATGTTATGTAATTAGCTTGCTAAGGCTATTGTAACAAACTACCACAAACTGGGTGACTTAAACAGGAATGTGTCCTCTCACAGTTTGGAGGCCAACAATCCAAGATCAGTGTTAGCAGAGTTAGTATCTTCCAAGGGCTGTGAGGGAAAATTTGTTCCACAGTTCATCATTTGTTATAAATTTTTGGCATTATTTGCTTGTAGAAGCATCACCCGTCTTTGCCCCCATCTTCACGGGGCATCCTCTGTGTTTGCATAGTTAAGTGTAGATTTCCCATCTTACTCCAGTACGCTCTCATCCTAACTAATTACATCTGCAATGACCCTATTTCCATATGGAATCATGTTCTGAAGTACTAGGATTTAGAATTTCAACACATGAATTTTGGGGGTGGGGGGCATAATTTAACCAATAACATACAAATATATTATTATCTATACTATACTATCCTAGTATGTTACTATGTTAGATAGTATAGTGTACACTGTTATAATGATACATAAATTACATATAAAAGTAGCAAATAACATCTCTATACTACTAGTATATTATTATATTAAAAATGCATTAGTATATTTTATAATACATAGATAGATGATAGATGGATGATCTATAAGAAGCACATTTCCTTGGTCTCCTGGCCTATTCCAAGCAAAATCTATAAGCTGACTTATTTATATGGCTGTGCATAAAAAAAAAACTATCCAAAGCAATTTTTCCTGCACTTATTCTTACTATACTGATTCTTTAAGGGAGAAAACAAAATATTACTGAGAATTTTAAGATATTAATAGCATTTTCCTCAATATGTTTTGACAATAAATACATTTTCCTATGTAAAATTTCAATTACATATGTTTTAAAGCTACAACTAAAACTTTGAAAATCTAGACTAACTTTGAAAGAACAGTGTGCAGCTGAACCTGAGTACACATGTGGTCCCAGTCCTTCCTTAAAGAAATGAACTCATCAGAAATATTTGGCAACATAGTATGTGGATTTTCCATCCTTTTATATTGGTAAAGTGATTCATTCTATAATAATAACTGTTAAAAAATCCAGACAATATTAAGTATTTGGTCTTGTATATAAATAGGTATGTGTTTACCATTTGCTAAAAACTATTTTAGTTAGAAAATAACTAGTTACATAGTTTCTGCTGAAATATATAGCTGTATTTTAAAGCCAATAGGAGTGTTATAAAGTGACAATGTTTGTCTGTGAAACAGTTCTTCTGTTTTTTATTCAAAGACCCCTTGTACCCTATCCCCAACTACTCACATCCAACCCTTCCCTAGGCTTCCTGTGAAGTTTGGAGAAGTGTTTAAGTATCAGAATGTATGATGATTTTTTCAGAATTACCCCTTCTGTACAAAAACAAAGCCTTTATTAACTGAAGCAAGATTTTAATGACTGTCTTCTTTAGGACAAGTTTCTTTTCCTAAAGTTTTTTTTTTTTTTCATGATACACAGACATCATGGGAAAAAAAAAGGATTTTAGGAGTCCTGGCCAGGACCAAGGGCAACCCAAAGATGTATCTATTATATCACTAAATCTCACACACATATATGTGTGTGTATGCATGCAGATAGATAGATTAAAAGAAAAAAACATATTATTTATTTTCTACTACTATCAGTAGTTCTTATAACAAACTTGTAGGTTTTTCACATTAAGTGATTCTTTAATTCTCTGGGCAGCAAAAAAATGTCCTTCAATTAAATTCAGTTCTGACACTATCCATTGTACCTGGAGATAGCATCAGATCCCATAAGTTAAAGGCGTAGTCCCACAATACTTCCCCCAATTCAGAGGCCAAAGGTCAGGCCTCCCATACTTGAGACCAAAAATGGCTATGAGCTGAAGGTTCCCATGACCCCCTCTTTGAGTTCAATAATTAGTTAGAATGGGTCAAAGAAGTCAGGGAAGCACTTTGATTATGATTATCCACTTATTACATAATAGAGCACTCAGAAACAGCCAAGTAGCAGAAATATACCAGGCAAGGCATGAAAGGATGTGGGCGGCTCCCATACCCTCTCCCCATGTGCCCTACTCCAAGCACATAGATGAGTTCACCAACCCAGAAGTTTTCTGAGCTCTTTAAATTAGGGTGTTTCAAGGAGATTTCATTGGGTAGACATGACTGATTAAACTGTTGGCCATTGGTGACTAACTCAACCTCAAGCTCTGATTTCTGGAAGTTGATTAGTTTCCCTGGCAACAAGTTCCAGAACCCCATTCTTAGAGACATTCCAAAAGTCACATCATTAACAAAAACTCCTTTGTGGTTGAAAGAGAATTTTCATGAATGGCAAAAGAATGGCAATAGACAATCCTTTCACCTTTAACAATCCAGAGTTATTTCAGGAGTTGGGAACAGAAAATAAATATCATAACATGATATTATAATAGCTCTTATTGCTTAGGAAATTACAAGGATTTTAGGAGTCCTGGCCAGGACCAAGGGCAACCCAAACATGTATCTTATTATATCACTAAATCTCACACATATGTGTGTGTATGCATACAGATAGATAGATAGATGTACACATATATATATACACATCTATCTATATACATACATTATATATATACACATTATGTATGTATAAGGTATATATAATACATAGATGTGTATATATAATGTATATATAAATGTATATTTTATAATACATAGATGATAGATGGATGATCTATAAGAAGCACATTTCCTTGGTCTCCTGGACTATTCCAAGCAAAATCTATAAGCTGACTTATTTATGTGGCTGTGCATTAAAAAAAACTATCCAAAGCAATTTTTCCTGCACTTATTCTTAATATATATAGATGTATATATATGTGTGTGTGTAGATGTATATATAATACATATATATTATATGTATTAATGTATATGGATGTATATACACACACACATATATGTGTATATATATTGTAACACACACACACATATATATGTATATAATCAAAGTGCTTCCCTGACTTCTTTGACCCATTCTAACTATATCTAACTTAATATATATATAGATATATAATACAGAAATATTGTGTATATATATATATACACAATATATATATATATACATTATATATGTATATATATAATGTGTGTGTGTGCCCATATATTTTTGGTAAGGTGATTTTAATTGTTTGCAAAAAACATATAGTTGTTTCTAAATCCAGTATAAATTCTATCTATAAGTCCTGCTCTATGAGATTGGATGGTTTCTATTTCTGATTCTGCTACTTATTAATTTCTTAATCCTATATAATGGTGATAATAGCATTATTGTAAGCATTAAATAATACAACAGCTATAAAGCAAACAGTTCTTGACAAATATGAGAACTCAATAAATCCAAGTTATCATTATAGTCGTTATCCTTTTCCAAAAGAATACAAACCAAAACATTAACAATGTTTAACTTTATATGTTGGAATTAAATCTAATTATTTTATGTATTTTAATGTTATCTTTTCAAAGTCTTTACAAGGACCATGAATTATTAGTATTAAGTAAAATGATGTTGTAAAGTAAAAGAGAAAGAAATCAATATTATTAATTCAATAATATGAATAAACTATAAAATATTATTTTGTTAAATAATGTAACATTAACTGTTTCAAACCAAACTATATAAAGTAATTATTAAATCCATAAAAAATATTTATTAACATCCTTGAGAAATTTGAAAGTGACATAAATACTAGTTGCCACTTGTTTTCTTCTGTTTCTTCTCAGTAGATCTAAGAGCTGCATAATGGTTTTCTATATAAATCCGGGGGGTGGGGAAGGTGGACAAAAGCAAGTTTACTCTTGTAATGCAAATAGTTAATACAAGAATTAACTCTGTCCCACATCCTCACAGTAATAAAGCTATTTTTGCTTACCCTGGCATACAGAGTCTCATCATAATCTCTTTTTCTCTTAATTTCTGTTTCATTCTGCACGATTTTTATCATTGATTTTGAGACTTTCTCTTGTTCTGTTTTTAGTTCACCAAGGAAGTATGCAGAAATTTCAATTTCAGCACTTCCCAACCTTCGTCTCCTCATGGAATTTACAGAAAATATTCATGTTTATAGTACACACTTGAGTTACAGACAAGTCTACTCATTTCAGTTTTTCATCTTTAATATTTATTTAGCAGAAAAATTGGTGTTCTTTCAGTAATGTCTTTTAGATTTATAGCTAGTTTTATTAACCAAGCCCAGTCACTAATAAAACATACGAGTATAAATTTATAATAAAAACATTTTTAATTTAACAATCTGATTTTTCAGTTTACCTATATCAACTGGCATGTTAACTTTGGGAGCATTAGTCTTGTTCTTCAGAAACAAACCCTTTCTATTCCTCATGTTTATAGGCACCAAATGTTGACAGTTGTCATGCAGGTTAGTAAGAGAGTTGTTTTGCAATTATATGTGATATTTGACTTCAGCTATGAAGTGCAATGCATGGCAACTAATTTGTTGAGCTCAATCTAATACTCTTATGATGCCCTCATAAAAGAAACTGAAAATTTTTGAATCTCTTTCTGTCTGCAATGGATACTTTTGTAGTAATTTGCTAACATATTTATTTAAGGCTTGTCATTATTCCTGATATAAGTATACAATAAATGGAATCATTGTTCCATTTGGTAAATTTCTAATAAGTTATTTAGCTTGAAAATAAAAAGAATTATTGACCTCTGACCAGGGTGGCTCACTTGGTTGAACATCATCCTGCAAATTGAGAGGTCACAAGTTCAATTCCCAGTCAGGGCAAATGCTTGGTGCTTGCAAGATGCAACCAATAGTATTTCTCTCTTCCTCTTTCTCCCTCTCTTCCCCCCTCTAAATATAAATAAATAAAATCTTTTTTTTAAAAAGAAGTACTGAATCACACTAAAATATATTTTTGTTGGGAACCACCGTACCTGGTTTCAGAAGCTATAATCCTCAGTGGCTATGGCTGAGTAAAGGACTTGGGACCATAAGCTACTAAGGAGAGAAAGCTTATCTTCCTGGCCCCTTTGGGAAGAGGGGAGGAAGAGGTGCTGCCTCTGCCCCCTTCTACTTCACCCTGCTTGGCCCTGGAGAGATGATTGGTTAGCCAACAAAGGGTAAGATTCTTCAAGGGAGGGACAACCTAAGACAGGCATAGTCATGAAGGGACCCTCAGGGAAGGACTTGGAGGGGCTATACAAAAAGGTAGTGATGGACCCTCTCCTCTCAGCTTTGACATAGCCTGAGTCCTCATTCTATCTTCAAGAAGTCTTCTAATCTCTTGGCTGTCTTACTTCTCCTGGCTTAAGCGTAAAACAATGCCAGAGGGCAGTGTTCCCATGGTCAATTAGGCCTAAGAAGGAATGCATAAAATCCTGTGAAACCTGCTTTGCTAATACCCTCAATTTAAATGAGAAGAGTCCAAGCACAGAATGAGTTTGTTTCCCCCAAGTTTTATAGCTGTTAGTTATCTGACCCTGACTCAGAATAAGCTCTCATAGTTCATTGCATGTTATCTATTGTTTGAGCATTACTACCTGACAATGACTGAGCTTTACATATACACCCTGTATTCCTATGCAAATTAAATCCAATAAAAGCTCATTGAAGAACAGGCTCCTGGCTCTTCTCCTTTGAGAGATCAGCTACCTCTCCTCCCCAGGCAGATCATGTCTTGGTAGACTCATTCTGATTTGTGGCAGCAGAGGTGAGGGTGCTTAGGGGTAGAGCTTCATCCTCCCCACCCCATCTCCCTCTTTCTTTCCTATTCTTTGTGTCTTTATCTCTGATTACTACATTTGCTTGTGACCTTGATATTTGAAACCAAAAGTATCATCTAGTGTGATTGGACTATAAATATATATAAACCTGAAATTATTTTAGTAAAAGGTGAAACATTTATACATTATTAAGAGCACCAAAAGTATATAAATTAGTTTAAATATAAAAATAAATATAAGCATTGCAGCTTCAGCAATCAATATTTTAGAGATAATGTTTTGAAAAAATATAATGAAAAATCTAGCATGTTTTAAATAAAGTAAGGAATATGAAATATTTGTTTAATTCCATAAGTATATGAAATAAAATTATAAAAAACAATAGCATATTTATATCTAATAAAGTACTTAAAATGAATTTTAAGAAGCTCATTTTACATATCCACAAAACTAGCTTTTAGAATTTTTTTCTAAAAAAATAGTTTATTATTAAATCTCATCAATATATCAAACTCTGGCTAACTTTTAGTATAAATAATAGTAATCATTAAAGAAAGGTCCAAAAGAAAAATCAAGAAAAGAACACAATCACACATGTTCTATTTAAAAACAGTTAACAAGATCAGATCATGGGAATAATAATAATTGCTAGAAAATTTAACAAGATTTGTAAATTATTTTTAAAAGTACAGAATTAAATAACATAGTATTTCATGTACTTACAAAAGAAGGAATGTCCTTGACAATAAAAAAATACAATAACCAAGATAATTAACTGTAAGATGGGAATGGGGCCATGCGGTGTGACCAGCACATGGTACTCTTTAGTGTAGAGCTGAGCGCCAAGTCAAATGGGTAAAAAGATAAAGTATGAGTTCAGGAATTTTATAGAGGGAGAAAAAATATTCTAACAGAATTTCAAGTGTAAATATTTTTATAACTGTAAAAGCATTTTAAAATTAAAATTTATGATCATTTATATCTCACAGTAAACTGTGACTTAGGTCCAACAGTGGTGGGGACTTCTGGGTTAATTTATTCTTTAACAATATATTGATTTTCTTAAGTTAAAATAATTTTTTTTATTTCCACATGTTTACAATATTTCATATGTGTTTCCTAGGAAACTATTTGAATACTATAGGCCATTTCCAATGCCATCCATTTAAATGCTTAGATTCAGTTAAAACTTCTGATCATGGTACCTGGGCATCTCTTGTTTTCAACTCTGACAAAGATTGTAATAAGGATTCCACATCAAAATTCCTAGTACAGATCTTTACAGTTCCTTTATTTGTGCTGTGATCTCTTGAAATCTGTTGTAAATTTTCCTAGCTTGAGTCAATGGGCAGCCTATCACGTAGTAGTAACACTTCCCACATATTCTATAGCTGTTCTTTGTGAGCTCATCTTCAGCAGTATTCTCTTTCCACTGTGTCTTTGTAGGGTATTTCCATTGTTACTTTTCCTGGTAAATTCCTAAACAGTGCTAACAATTGCTGATTTACTAGAGGTTTAAATGTCATTGTGATTTCAGGGAATGTCAGTCTTAAATTGTATTCCCATTTTGTTTCTGTTAAAACTGACATTGAGTGAAGTTTAGGTTTTTCAGTCTTTAGTGGTTGACTCTCCTATATTTTAGCCTATATAAGTCACTGTCTTCAGCTGAGGTACCAAGAGAGCAGGTAGATATGTAATGGACAACACAGAATCTTTCTGGCTTCCAGCTCTATTCAGACCAGGTTTAACTATGGGCCATGTGTGGGTCTTAAACCCTATTTCTAATACCTATATTAACTCCTTGTCCCTCTATGGAACATGTGAACTTAACTCTTGTTCATTTTGTGTCTGGTTATTAGAGGAATCTCCATTTCTTATTTTTGGCCATGGCTATGTAGTACAAAATAAACGAGTATTTCTTTGAAACAGGAAGGAGGACACTGCAGCACATTTTTAATCAGTCATCTTAATTGGAAATGTTGAACACTGACTCTTTAAACATAATGGCACGTTATTCTGAAGGAATTTTGTTCAGATTAGAAAACAAAGTATACTTATTTCATCATTAAATCACGATTTCTCTGAACACATAAAACCCCAATTGTACCCTAAAATTAACAACTAAACTCTTACTAAATCTGAAAATAAATTACTTTAAAACATAAGGCTGTTCACTATATGTCAATATATGGCTGGGAATTTTAAAACATGATGATATTCTCTTTAAGCACAATCCAGTTTTATATAAAACCCAAAATATAAAATCCGATGCCATTTACATTTTAAATGTGACTTATTAGTGGTTATTAAATTAATCAAGAAGTTAGTAGGCTCTCAGGACCTTTCCAGACTTAAATTTTTAAGTTTATTTTTTATAGGACAAACCAGACCTCAGAGTTGCTATAGTAATAGTTAAACAACCACAGATAAATTATATTTTTGAAGTAGAATAACAAAAACATTTAATTTGCCCATAATGATTATATCTTCTCCTTTGTCCTAGTTAGATAAAAAAAAATTATCTGTTAGAAATTTTGCTGTCAATCTTAAATTCAATTCTTATTTTATTACTGCTAAAGTGTTCTTTGTGTTTTAGATGTTCAAATTAATAAAAATGTAGAACAATTTTATTAATTTGCTATGTGAATGCTTATGTTTTATATTTATGCTCCACAAAAGGATTTTGATATTAGTCTTTCTCTCGAAAATAACTAATTTTAGCTAATATGATTGTCTTTAATTCACAAATCATTTGTGCCATTGCCCAGCCTTGCTTCTTTATTTTCTACATATACATTCTTTACAATTTTATTATTTTTCTATGCAAATACACCCTACTTATTTCTTCAATATTTCTGATTTCCCATAATTGAACACAGTCTTCACAACAAAGAACTAACGATTTTGAAAGGCAAGGTTAGTGTTTCCAAAGCCAAGTCTTAGCTTGAAAAATTAAAACTTGGCAAGCATGTTTTATAAGTTCTGATATTCTCTCAAATTTAAATAGTTTTAATTGCCTAATTATCTGCTTCAGTGCAATAATAAAGCCTCTTATATTTTATTTTCTACTACAGGAAAAGGCATTCCGCTCTGTGCAAGAGAAACTTCTAGCCCTTGGTTGAATAAGTTGACGTTCTTTCATATAATCTTGCACTTTTGCAAGCCAGCTCCATCTGTCATCTCGCCTCCACCTCCTCCCTCCTTCCCCAAATGTTACTTGTTTATTCAAGGAACACCCCGTTTTCCTTCCTTTATCTTTTTGTCATTGGCAGTTCTGCTTTTTATATCTATGTTTATACTCTTCAATCAATTTCTCTCTATATCTATGTGTGTGTTCTTTAATGCAGGCAATAACTTCGTTTCTGAATCTTATATGCCTCCCCATGCCTCTGAAAATTTTGTTCTCTACGACAGATCTTGCCATTAGCACCTCGCTTAATCTCTCTGGTTCTGGGCTGTCCTGAATAGTTAGAAGCGAATCAATGCTTCTTTTCAGGCACTGACAAGAGGAACTGCCTTGGGCACATTCCAGCGGATCAAGGCACCAAGAGGTCAACAACAATAAGAGAATTTAAGGACAACTTCTAGGCACTGACTTTCTACTTCGGAGATTCTGTGATCCATATTGTGTCTCCTTTATTAAACTGAAGGATCTATGAAGTAGATAATCAACATAACATTTTTAAGTATATTTATCACTTTAACTATTTATTCCTTGCACCCCCATGAGTATACAAAAATTTCTGGGGTTTCATGCACAGAAATATTATCATGAATGTTGACAATATTACTATTTTTGTATCCA
Source organism: Carollia perspicillata (assembly GCA_004027735.1). Classification (NCBI taxonomy): domain Eukaryota; kingdom Metazoa; phylum Chordata; class Mammalia; order Chiroptera; family Phyllostomidae; genus Carollia; species Carollia perspicillata. The sequence goes on along the minus strand of PVKM010026739.1, from coordinate 4,819 downwards.
TGATCAATACTTCAGGTACCTATTTCTCACACTATCAAGTTATTCAGCCTCACTCTATATTTAGGTACTACCTGCTTACTCTCAAGTTTTTGACACCTCACAAATGAAAATTAAAATGTTTACTTTCAGTTTTATTATAAGGTAGCAAAAGAACTAATCAACAGTAATTAAGGCCTTAAATATTCTTCAGTGATGATGCTCCAATTATAATCAACTTGAGACCTATGTAAATAGTTTTTACCCACAGGGAAAAAGGTAATGTTCAATTGAAGAAAATGAGTAATAAAACAAAGAACAACATTTTTGAAAATCATTTATTTCTAGCATAATTTTTGTTTAGAAAAACACCAATGCATTGAAGTTCACAGAAAAATATTAAACCTAAGTGAAAGATTTTCATGTGCAATACAAATATGCCTATTCATTTCAATAATACATCTCAATAATTATCAACTATATCACTACATCCACTTAATTAATCAAAGCTCCCTATAAAACTTAGAGCACATGAAATCTAGAGGGTAAGACATAACTTAAATCCATAATTTGTCTCAAAATTTAATTTAGTTTTACATATCCTAGGAACATAAAATAGACATTATATATCTTTTCAAATAACATATCTTACAAATAAACATCTGAAGAACATTTCACAAGGAATAATATTTATATGCTAGCAATATGCTAAATAAGGCCTAGATGTTTTCCCACCATACCTGCGTTATTATTTTACAGGCATGTTGAAAATGGCTAAGACTATGCTTCATTTGTTTTTGAAAAAGACTTTGATGAGAATTTTTGTGACAGCCCCAAGTTGAAAATTGCAAGCATAAATGATCCAGAATAGAACAGCCATCAAATAAAGATTTGGTTAAGAATTGAAATAAGGCATTTGACAAGAAATTATCTTTATTACGGTTTTAGTGATCATAACTCTTGTTAGTAATATACATGGTACTCAAGCTCTGACAAAATAAAGATGCACACTATAAAAGAAAATTATGCTTTTGGAGACTGTAGTTTATAAAATATTTTATATTTTCCTTGAAAATATTTTATTAGGTTGTAAACTTGATGCAAGGGGAACATGTAGGCTCTATTCATTTCCCAGGTATCTCTCTTCAAAAAAAAAAACTAATTAAAATATTTACTTATTTAACACTTTTATCAAAGTCTTTAAAAATCACCTTATTTGTCACTATCTTAAGCTAAACTCTTTTAAATCCCTGAAGGTTAATCTTTTTAAATACCAATTAGCTAAATGCGTGATATCTTAAAGGAATTTAGTCTGACAAAGACAGGATACGTGACTTTTTGCAGGTATTTTATTTTATTACCTGTGTTTGTGTATTTACTTTGATCCTGTAAGCACTGAAATAGTTAACTCTACACCTAATCCACAGTGTGAGCTGCAGGGTGGAGTGGTCGCTAAGCAACCTAACCAGGAGAACAATAAGTACCAGATTTTCCTCATTTAAATTTGTGTGAGGGCTAGAGAAGTGAGAGATTTTTATGGGCAGAACTTTTCAAGTTGATTTGGCTAAACTAAGCAGCCTGTAATTTGTATGCCTGAAATCTTGTCAGGTTGGCAGAGGCTGAAACAACAGAAATTGCTTTTAGAAAATACTATTACTACTGTGAGGAGCATTTTTCTTTAAGGATAGACTCAAGCTTTATTCTTAAGTAAAAAGATGTATTTTTCAGATAGTATACAAATTTTATATTTGGTGAATTTTTTATCGCTCTATCACTTGGTATTCTTAAAATAACTCTTTTTGAGACAATTGATTATGGCTTTAAAATTAACCCAAGCCCATATTATATGTAAGATTTTCTATTAGATAATAGGCAAAACATTTAAGCAGGTAATAATAATAACTAATGAATGTGTACAAGACAGTGCAGGGCTAACTCCAAACTCCATGTTGAAAGAAAGAACTCCATGTTAGAGGTCTGACTAGGACTCCTTGCTTTGGATAAAATTCCATAGTTAAAAGTGACCTAACCACATAATTAAAGGAAAGAATATATGATAATCCCTTTCTTAACATTATGTCCTGCAAAATTGTTTTATCAATTAAATGGTAACTAGAATAGTTGCACAAGCGTTATTTTCCAGGCCATATGAGTGGTCCACTGACTGTGGAAAACATCTTACGATGACCCCAGGATCAACTGCCCCCAGATGACGAGCATGGGTCCACTAACCTCATCCTCTTTCCCCAGCCACACCCCTACCCCGAGGCCCTCATATAAGCCATCCACAGGACCCCTCCGGGAGCTCCACTTCTCTTTCCTGGTTGGCTTCCTTGCGGGCAAGCTGCTTTCAACAAACTCTGTCTGTTCATATCTACAACATTGAGAGTCAAGAACCTGGCATTCGAGGTCCAGTAACATATAGGCAAACTTTATAAATTAAAAATCACCATTTGATAAAGTCAAGCAGTAGTAGGCAGTTAGACGGACATGAGAAGAGTAAGAACAATAGACCAGGTACAGAAGGTCATAAGGGTAGAAGCCCTGGGTGCCTAGCAGTGGGCAAAACTGGGAAAAGAAGGACCTCAAGACAAAAGTGACCTTTCCTCCCCCAGCATATCACTGGCCATGAAGTTTGGACCCTCCCCTGACCATTCTTCCCCTGGCCTGTAAGCAGCTATGTGGTAGACATCCTTAGAGGAGGAATTAGGGGGCAGAGAATAGCCTCATATGACTCCCATATAAAACCTTGCACAGCCCCTCCCTTAAGCATTAAACACTCAAGACAATGAGGTTCTGACCCACATCAAATAATCTTAGAAATAAAGCTCTGGGTCTGTGGAGCACAGACAGAGTTTGGGGTTCAACTAGAGATAACATCTAGGCTTCAGCCGTGTTTCAGCTCCAGGCCCAGAAAAGCAGTAAGTCCAGGTCGGCCCATGCACTGGCTGACATTAGGAGCAGCTGCAATGAATAATGACCCCCTGTTCTGGCACTGACCTCAGTGGAGACCATGACCCCGAAAGGACACACTTGGAAAGCCGATTAATACTCTGTTGAGATGTGAAACCTCTCTTATGATCCTCACATTTAGGGAGCAGTTAAAAAGCCCTCAGGATAGAATACCCAGTGTTCTCTCTTTCTCTCTCCTGAGCGTGCCCATGCTTTTCCTGACCTCCTTCCTTCCCCATCACTGCTTCATCTCTTGAGCCCACACCTTCCTTTCCCCTTCTGCTTGTCCCAGGTGTGATTTCTTTGTCTTTCTTTCTCCTCAGCATCAAGGGCCCTTCTCTTGTCTCTGTGACTGGTTTCCTGAGCCCACACAGCCAAGCTGGCTCACTTTTTCCATGGCTCACTCCTTCTACCTCTGTGATATTCTAAAAAAACCCTTTGCTTCTATTTGAGTCTTGGCTCTGAAGTCTGTTTTAGTCAGAACTCAAATACAGACATAGCTAAACCAAAGTAAAATCACTGAACATTCTGGTACTGTTTTGCTCCCAACAAAACCACAATACTTTTGTTTAAATTTCAATGGTTATCCATATTCCTATTTTTATGTCTCCTAATAACCCACACATAATAAGAGATTGAAACTATTGCCCAAATATATTTAGTAAGTAAGTGACAATGTCATTCTTTCAGTACCTGTTTGCTGATAATGTAATACTTAGTGAAATCTTGTGAGCTCTTGAAGAAAAAAATACATATATTTATTTTTAGTCTTTATATTCCCTATAAATAATTTTTCTTGGCATGTAGCATGTTCACAGTGGCTTTCATTTGAATAAATGAGTGATTTAATAAATAAATTTTATAACCATGTTGATCTTCAACTATCAGACATCAAACCATTGAATTCCGTTTTGCTTTCTAATAGTATTATTCATGGAATGTGCATAATAGTGTGTGTATTTTTGGCCTCAAATTTGAAGTATATTTCCTTCAAAATACTTTCATTTATAACATATTTTCTGTAACAACCAGGTAGTGTACAGAAGTCTAGGACATAGTAGTGAGGTTGGTGGCCAAGGAATACAATTCATTCAACTAGAGAGAAGGGGGAGGCATAAAAATCACAAAAATGGTAAGTGAGGCGATGCCTTATAATAACAAAGGAATCCTTTGGTGTGGGGGAGCTCCACCCTCAGAGGCTCTCCATCCTCCAGGGATGAAAGTAATGCTACCAAGGCATGATCAGCTTGGGGAGGAAAGGTGGTCGATCTCTTAAAGGAGCAGGGCCAAGAGCCTTTTCCTCAATAGGCTTTTATTGGGTTTGTTTTGTACAGGAATATAGGTAAAGCTCATTAATCATTGTCATGCAGTAAGGGTCAAACAATAGATAACAAAGAACTCTGAGGGCCTATTTTGAGTCAGGGTCAGATAGCTAAAGAACTATAAAACTTTGATGAACAAACTCACTTCTTGCTTGGAGCCTTATTTAATTGAGAGCATTCTAAACAAAGCAGTTTTCACAGGAGTTTATATACTCTTTCTTAGGCCTGATTGCCCTAGGGGACCTGCCATTTCTAGCACAGGGCAGTACCCACCACCAGCATTGTCTCAGGCTTAAGGAATTTTCTCAGGTTTAAGTCAGGCAGGGGAAGTAAGGCAGCCAAGAGATTAGAAGACTTTTTGCAGACAGAATGAGGATTCAGGTTATGGCAGAATAGCTGGGGAACAAGGGTCCATCACCCCCTGTTTGCTGCAGCCCCCTGAGTCCTCCTTGAGGGCCTCCCAAGTGATTGTGTCTGGCTTAGGTCCCCCCCCTCCCCGAGGGGTTTTACCCGTCAATGACTAACCAACCAAGCATTGGGGACCAGAGGTGGATGAAGCAGAAGCAGCG
>PVKM010026738.1:0-19170 GCA_004027735.1 Carollia perspicillata | reverse complement strand
TGATACTTTCTGCATCTTCAATGCAAATCACTTTTATTGTGAAATCTTACCAAAATTAGCCAGTATCTTTGGTTTTAGGGCATACATTAAGCCCTTCAGCATACAAGTTTCCTTCACATTATTATTTAGCTATAAATATGCCCACTTTTACCTGCTCCAAACCTTTTTTATTAGTTACTTAAATGGGAGAGTACATCATCAGTGCTAGGGAATAAACACTCGATGAGAAAGAGGTGAGTCAGTATAATCATGTGCCACTTTATTGATGAGGAAGCCAAGGTAAAGAGAAACAGTGACTTTCCCAGTGTCAAACACATCAGCAAAAGGACAACTTGAAGTCCCGAGTCCAAGAATGCCATCAAATTGCTTAATGTGCTGAGCCAAACTGCTTCTCTTTAATTTCTAAAATGAGTTATTTGCATACAACTGTAAATACAACAGTAATTGAGTTAGAACCTGCTGAGTTTTAATGGGGCAGATTTTTAACATGATTGTGATGCCAGATATATTGGTCTATCCTTCTCATTAGAAGAAACACTTCATATTAACTATCAAAACTTACATTCTATTGAAGTGTTCTAACTCTTAAAATTCACACATTTCCAAGATACACACCAGAGACCACCAAATGGTGAGAGAGAAATAAAAGATGAGATAAAAAAAGGAATAAAAGATCACATGTTTTCCTTTCTCTTCCCATTTTTTTGAGTTTATTGAGATGACACTGGTTAACAAAAGTATACAGTTTTCAGCTGCACATTTCACAGAGCATCATCTGTACACTGTATTTTGTGTTTATCACCCTAAATCAAGTCTCTTTCCATCATCATTTATCCTCCCACACCCTCCTCCAACTCCCCTGACACTCCTTCCCCAAACTCCCTACCCCTGGAAATCCCCACATTGTTGTTCATGTCTATAAGTTTTCTATCTCTCTTTTTCTTTTTTTCTCAAACTCATCTTCTTATACCCTTTCAATAAGAGAAACTTTTAAAGCTTTAAAGAATTTCCCATCATATTTCCTGTGATGAAAATTTCCTATGCTAAAAAAATTTGAAAACTACATATGCATATTGATGTATACTATCTTTTACATTTTATGCAGACATCTTAACACTTGAATATCATTTACATAGATCTAGAGACCATGGGAATCAAAGGAGAATTTAGTCTGTTGGTTATAATGAAAATGGAAGATGTAAGGGAAGGTTTCTTCTGAAAATATACAATCCTCATCTAAAACTGCACCAACAGATATATAGATGGCCTATACACATTTTAAATTTGAGCAGCCAATGGAAAATAACCTGCAAAAGCCCTCTGTGTGTTAGAATCCAACTGCCTGTGGTTAGGGAAATCAAATGTTATTAAAAGAAAACAGCAGTTATAACCATAAATTAATAATGTCATGCTGAAATATAAGCCTTAGAGAGAGAAGACTATAGTCATTCATTCAATCAATTCATCAATACCTAAAGGAATATTTACTGAGTCTTATGCAGGAACAAGTTGCCATGCTATGCCTTACAGATAGAGAATGAGCAAATATGTGATTCCTGAGCTTAGGTTGTGAAGAAAAGGACTGCAGAATGTTAGAAAGTGAGGAAGACAGACATTAAATAGATAATCCTTATAGTAACTAGATATATTATCAATATATTTTCATAATCAAGGAATATATATCAAGCAGCCTTCAAGGACCTCATAACATGACACAAGTCTTATAAACATGTGCACTAATGCAACAAAGACCAGCACCTCAGAGACAAAGTTGATGTGGTCTGTAGCCCTGAAATTTCCCCTTTATCTACTATAACACCCCCTTCACTTGCAATTGTATTCCCTATTCCCCCCTGCCTAAGCCATTAGTTCAATTCCTTCCATACAGTATATGGTAAATGAACTTTTGTTAAGTATATGAATAAATTAGTCATTATGAGGAACATTTCAAAGTATGTGCCCTGTCCCTCCTGTTAAACTAGTACTATGCAAATGGTTAATAATTAGAATAATGTGTTTCCTTTTTCATACAGGCTATCAGGAAGCTTGTACTGGCATTTGGGTTCAACTGCTGCATTTTTCCCGATAAGATTTTCTTTCAAGTTTTTATTTTCTCACCCCTTTTATTTATTGTGTTTTTCCCTGTTGTCCTCTATTGTATGATTTTGGCCTTTGTCTTCCTGCATTCTTTTTAAAGCAAGCTAAATTAATTTTCAAAAGTAGACAAGTTCTAATCAATAATGTTATTTAGAAAATTCAGAGCAGAAAATAAAATCATTGAATTAGTACATAATGTTAAATCCCTGAGCATATTTTCTTCTTTTTTGTCAGGGAATAATTTATAAATTTTAGTTTGTCATTAAGGAAGAAGAAAAAAGATACAAATAATTTACTTATACATAAGCTTTCTTTTCCTAATTATAAAAGAAAAAGTTATTACTGTGGAAAACATAATTAAAAGGGAAAGAAAATTAATACAGTTTCAAATATTTTGGGTGCAGTTCTATCTGGTTATGGAGAGAAAGAGAGATGCATATTTTAAACTTATATTATTAATAACAGTTTTAACTCAGATTACTTTGCACTGAAATACGTCATAAGCTTTCTCAAAAAATCTGTAAAACTTTATTAGACATACTTTCAGTCTGCATCTCATCATATTATTGAGCACTCTCCTACCATTGTTCACTTTAATTGTTTTATTTTTTTAATTGGCTATAGGATGAAAAGTTATGTACAATGTTCTACCTGAATTTTGTCTGAATCTTATATTTCCTTTGGATTTTTCCTGTGATCATATGGTCAATATGTGTTTTTTAATTACAGTATTGCAGATGAAATATGTTTTCACATATCTCTCCTTGTTCTATTGCTCCTCTATCCTAGAAACAGATTTCTATTTGTCTAAGCCTAAAGCACATTGACCCTAGCTATGATCAAACTCATGAAGAAAAATACAGTGCTACCATTGTCTTTTCTTTTGGAATTTTATGGCATGCTGATAAATCATATTAGCATAAGGTTAATATCTTCCAGCATATATATTGGCTTTTTTCCTTTATGTTCACTGTATGAACTTTATTTATTGTTTTTTTTGTATAGAGAACTGAATAATTTGAGGTTTTTTAAATGTTCATTTTTGTATTGTTGATTCACACCCATATTCAAGAATGTCCCAGGGTGTTACCAACTCATTCATTTACTTATTCAATTTTTTTCATCACTTAACAAATGTTTATTTACCTACCAACTTGGGCTGGGAACTTTTCTATGTGCTGGGGATATAGCCGTGAAAGAAAGTAGTCAATTATATTAAAGTGTTTGGAGGCTTTGTATAAAAAGTGCTCAAACAAGCAATTTTAAATTTGAATGATTGTACATAATAAAAAATAAACCTTTGGATGATAAGAAAAAATAATAGACTAGAATAAGGAAATGATAGATACAATAATAAAATTGATGATCAAATAGTATGGCTCTTTGTTACTAACAAAGCCAGCAATGGTTTTATTTTGAGACAACAATGATTGTCTAGGGTCCATCAGGTACCATGAGCAACAACATAGTCAGTGATACGATAGCAATATATTCACAGATGCCTCACTCGCAGGTTGGTAAATAGACAACACGATGTTGAGGAGACCTGTAATTAGAGTAAGGAAATATAATGTGAAACCTTTTCCACAATGCTTACTAAATATAATTGCCTTTCTAGTTTTCATGGTGGAATACCTGTTTTGAACACCTCACTTCACTATACAATTTTATTTTTTTATCATTTAAATATTTTGATTATTTAATCAAAAAGGTTAGATCAGGGGATAGTATGATGAGTATCTATGGTAAGTACAAGGGTGCACCACCAAGATCTCATTTTTAAAAAGAACTTGATGTCCTTGAGAACTTACAGAAGACCAGGAGCACAGTCAGGGGATAGTGTTCAGGTCCACCCCTTCTGGGTCTTCCTCAGCAGCAAAGACTATTTTGCTTCAGATCAAGCTTTTCTCAAGGCAGCCTGCCTCCAGGGACTGAGTGGGATGAGGTTATTTCAATAAGGCAGACCTCCCTGTACGGCTGACCCAGGCTTTCTTAAACCTGTGGTACAGTCTGACTTCTTCCTCCCACCAGTCCTGCTTCTGGAGGGACTCGACAGACAAGAATTGCATTGCTAAGAAAATATCCATTGCAAAGACATAAAAGAGAACCTTACCAGAAGCCAAACAGGACTTTCTGAATTTTACAAAAGTTTACAGAGTGGGATGAAGTGATTACTATCTAATTCCATAATATAGCACATGTCAAGCACTTACTGAGTCCTGAACTTGGGAAGGTTATTTCAATCACTCAGTAAATAGTTTCTAGGTTATAGGCCCTGCCTGCAGAAAGTACTGAAAATGTAAGGATCAATTCCAGGTCCAGCAAGGAAGAACTACATAGACAATAAAAAGACTAAAGTTCTTTCATATGCCCCATACATGTTAGATTAAAAAAAAAAGAAAAAGAAATAAATAAAATAAATAAAAACAAAAATAGCTGAATAGCAGAGAATCGTGAAGAAGAATTTCACGTCCCCTAAGGCTTCAAGTTTCTGTGCTCAACGATATAGCTGGAGAGCCCTACCCAGCAGAAATCGAAAAGGATAAGCGAAATGCATGGAGCCATCTCTGCAGATTACTAAAACCAGACTTCACAGTTTCTTCAGTTTGAACACTTCTTTTTCTATGAAACTTTTTCTCCTTAAAAGGAAGCATATTACAAACTAATCATTTAAATAAGTCACTCTGGATTCTTGCTGACACAGGAGAGGATTTGCATACATTTTCAAACTGTTATTTTTTTTTAAATTTCTGATAGGGACAAGATAATGGGCCAGCATTGTGTCTTAACAAAGAAGCTTGAAGCCATTCATAGGCATGAAAACTGTGAGTGCCAGATCCAGATGAGACATGAGAGGATTTGAGGGAATCTGTAGAGGGGCAAAGATTTAGACTATACAGCCCACTATCTAGGATCAGCAACATAAATTGTGGGGGAAATTTTAATTCATTTTTTCAAATATTAGTAGGATTCCAAACAGAAGCAAAAGAACATTAAACTAAGTGTGCGGTCCTTATGAACATGGGCCCTGGGCAAGCATGTAGGTCACAAGCTGGTGAAGTTGGCATTGCCACTATCCTTCCCACTTAACAGTAGAGAGACCAACTGTGTTTTGTCTACATGCTGGGACTGACACAGAATAAGCACTCAACAATATTTACTAAATGCATAAGTAAGTATGCTATGATTGATACTTTACCTGCCACACTAGACCTGGTGGGTCTAGTTTGCTGGTACCATCAGTCTAATGAGGCCTGAGTTATCCATGATGCTTTGCACAATGCTGGTGGTCCTCAGTTTTCCTTAATTCCAGTCTGTTCTGGTTTTGTTTCTCTCTCTTTTCATATATTCAGAAAAAAAATCTCTGTATAGGTAGGTAGACCCAAATTATTTTGGCCAGCTTAAAAAATATAATACATACAATAAAATAGAAACATTATCAACCTTAGAATTGATAATATAAATGGAAATGTAAGATAAAACCAGAAAAAAAGGTGACATGTAGGCACATATTCCATAACAGCCTGTATACTAAATAAATACACATAATTGGCTCTGAAACAAAATTCCTAGAAACAAATCAAAGTATGATTAGCTAAAAATTTCTCATTGTTTATAGGAACAAAGTTGTAATAAATACATTGAATAAGCAGGACTTGTCAGTTCACTTCTAAACTACAACCTATAAGGTACATGTTTTGTTTTTCTCTATTGCAATTTCTTTCTCTCCCTTTGAATGAAAAGTGGAATAAGTCAATAATTTTGAATCGCTACCAGCTGATAAGTTCCCCTAGTCAGTAATTTAAATGTCTAATTTAGCAATTTAAATACCTAAAGAAATCAATAAATCAAACTTTCTCAAAGTTATAGCTACTCTCCTTCCCAGTTGACACAAGCCATAGGCCAGCTCCATGCATCAGGAAAGAGGATATGGTTGGCTTCTGCTCTCTTTCTTCATGTTGTGTGGCTTTTTCTTCTTTCTCATGCTAATACTGGTCTTTCATTCTTCCAGACAGTATTACTCTGGAACAAGGGTTCTTACTCTAGATCCTGTGCATCAGAGAGCCCATATTGACTGTTTTCTAGTCTTGCCCTGCTACGTGAAAGAGAGATTATTTTATTCAGAAACAGCATTCTCTAGTCTCATTATCCTTGAAGTATCCAGGACCCTGTCATTCCGTGTCCAAATGATGTCAAGACTGATTCTGCGGTCTGAGTGGGGCTCTTCCCTCGGGTTCACCCTCCTGAGGGAGGGCTGCTCTGCTGGTCTGAGCACTGCTTGGATTGGAGGGTGGGAAGAGCCAGCTGTGTGATTGAAACTGGGATGTTTGATCTGGAGGATTTGTATGTGTATCTGTGAGATATTTTATGGTGCTGAAATGAGCCAGGGCAGAAGGAAAAGAGAGGCTCCAGGCTCTCCCAATTGGTCAGGAGGCTAACAGGGGTCTCTTTATATGCTGCTGATCCTTCAGAGGACCACACAGATGCCAAGAATTATAAATTCAACTCCAATTTCTTGGATATTTAGGAAGTTATATTTGCCAGGTAAGCAAACAGAACATATTTTATTTAAAAGTTTGTTACGTTAACTCATAGCTAACTTTTAGACATATGATGTTGCTTGAGTCTTTCAAACATCGAAAGTGAGTCTACACTCCAGGATCAGTTGAGGTAGGTAGAGATGCTGCAGAAAGGGAGAGTAGGATGAAGAATTTCCTTGTTAACTAAAAGTGTAAATCTGTGTCAAGCTTTCTCAGTCCCACAGTTGTTTCAAAATGATGCATCTTCTTGTGAGACAGTCTGTGGGTTCTCAGAAACCTTACATCACTTGGGAAAAGACACATATGTTATGCTCAGTATCTTTATTTTTCCATTTAAGAAATATTTGGGCCCTGGCTGGTGTGGCTCAGCAGACTGAGCACCAGCCTGCAAACTGAAGAGTCACTGGTTTGATTCCCAGTCAGGGCACATTACTGGGTTGCAGGCCAGCTCCTTTTATCCATAGTATTATTAACCATAGAGATTAATGTCTTATCATTCAAAACATTCCATTACGTGACCTTAAAATCAGAGAAAATAGGTTCTAACTACATAGAATATTTGAAAAAATACATGTACCTTGAAACCTCTGATGTCTGTGAATTTAAATATGAGGTCTGTTCAGAAAGTATCCAGCCACTTAATTTGAAAAACAGAGACATTCACTGAAGAAGATAGAAGATACAAGAAATATTGTACATAGGACAATGACACCTCATTCCCCTTCAAAGTAGGCAACTTGGGACCTCACACAGTTTTCCCAGTGTCATGTTCCTTCTACTCTCATAGCTAAAGCTGCAGAATGAATTTTGCCATGACATATTTCATGCCGAGATCCTGCATCAAAATCTAAGACAGTAGTTTTTGGAATCCCCAGATCAGCGGCTAGTTCTCACACTGTCAGTCACCAATCTTTGTTGATTGCAGCCCACACACGTTCAACATTCTCAGGCATTCTACTTGTTGCAGGCCTTTTAGAATGTGGATCACTTTAAACAGATTCTCGGCCATCTTTGAAGCACTTGTATCATTCTTTTATTTGTGTTGCACTCATTGAATTATTCCCAAAAAGCCTTATGAATCATCTGAATAGTTTCCACAGATGGATGTTCAACCTTAATGCAAAATTTGATGCAGATTCATTGCTCTACTTACTCAGTCATTTTGAATGTGTCAGCCACACAGTACACCTGCTCACTCAATGGTGTCTACCACTCCCACTGACTAGTACAGCGAAGTCATCATTGTTCGTGCATGTGCATTTCAGTCCACTCTCCTTGGCTGCCAAGTCACATCAATGTCATGCAAACAGTTCTCATTATATTAATAATGCTAGACTCTTTCCGGACAGACCTTGTAGTTTAAAAAGCATTAAAAAATTGGAGAAGTCCTGAACTTTTCCATTTTAAAATGTCTACTTAAAGACATACTCACAATGTAAAGTAAGTAAGATATATCAATGTAAGTAGAATATATTTACAATGCAAATTTCTAGCTTAACAATACAAATCTTTGTTTTTTATGCATTCATCACGTCATACATATTTCAATATTTCTGGAAAGTTTATATGCTTTTAAAAAATTCTTCTTTCAATGCATTCAGATATTCACTCTCATGAAGACAGCTGATGGTTTTCCTATTAATAGTTGTCAGTGTTTCTACTCAGAGATAATAATAGGTATAGTATAATTAACCTGACTATATTTAATGTCTAAAATAATGTGATTAGACTAATATTGGAAACTCTTCCTCCCTTGATTTTACTAAGGTTTTCATTCATCCCTTGCATCTTATGTCAAATTACAGTCTTCTTATAATAGCGTTGATTCTACCAATCATTGGAAGCCTATTCATGATCTGCAGAGTGTACAAAACTCCCCTTGAAAAAGCTGCTTCAGAATTTTGCTCCATAATGCTACAGACACCTATGTAACATTTTCAAATTAACTACAAATAAAAATGCGATTCATACAGACATACAATGAACATATATATGGAAGCAGGATGTTTGCTTTCTTGTTTCATAACATTGGAAAATATACTTAGAATGGGTGGTTGGAGGAATCGTGTAAATTCTCTTTAAGTGAGCTACTCAATTGTCATCATAAATAAAGGACTAGCCAGGTGAAAATATAACTTCATAAAAGGAAAATTCTAGTAGTTCATTAGCTGGGCATTAAGTGCATATGAATGTGTCCTGATGATACTGACATTCTACCAGCATTTCTTCATCATCCATAGTTAGCTATGCTCATGCCCTGAGGACTGATTTTGTCCAGTTGGGGGAGAAGAATAAATCACATGGTCTACAATGTTACTCTTTCCTCTGATTCTTATACATTCATTCAATTGAGCAGCTGCAGAGATACATACAGCAGTCCCTGGGCTGTGTACTTTCCCAGTGGAACTGGTTGGCTTCACATAGAGAGCAGGCTGTTGGAGCACTAACTTTTCCAAATTATAACACTGAAACCCTAGCACTGGGTGGACTCAACCAAGTAATCGTGGTTCTCTCTAGTTAAATATTTCATGCCTGATCTGTTGTAGCTCATTCCATGGAAAAAGGAAAAAAAAATTATTTCTATGTCAAGCTTCTCTTATTTCTCTTGGGAAAGCATTTCAGGTACTTGCTTCCTGGCTTGCTATGTTTGAAATATGAATTTTGAGTTCATGGCTTATCAATAAAAACACATTGACTTTCACAGAGGTTGTTTGGTGAATTCTAGTACAGGAGTAGAAATATTTACTTACATTGTGCTCACAGCTGATAAACTGCAGTTGCTAACAGTTTGTTAATTAAATCTTAGTTAAGCTTTGTCCTTCCTGCTTAGAAATGGGAACTCTTAACCTTAGAGGCTGCAATTTGCATGCATCAGTCAACACAAATGCTGAACAAAAGTGCTTGTTTAGGTAATAAGATAAGGAGGTGCCCTCTCCACATTGCTGCTGTAACTGCCTCACAGGCAACATTTCCCAAGATTCCCAGCTGCTGCTTGTTCAGTCAGCTCTGTGGTTTGCGCTGCATATTAATTTCTGTTCGACACGGGAATTCAATTTGTACTGTACATTTCATTTCTTCACAGATTTAGATTTATTTCATGTTCTCTGCTTTTAATTAACTCTCTGGCACAGCTGCTGGACAGGATAGAAAAACTCATTGCTCTCCCTGTGTTATGAGTACACCACCAATCATTTGCCACTTAGATGGTGGTACAGGAGCTATCAGTTTCTATGGCAACCAGAGCTGTGGTGATTGATTCTTTGCCAGTATGGCATCACCACAGGGAGTGCAGCCTGTGATTTTTCTATACTCACAACATCCATCTAATTAAAACAGGATTATGGAATCATCCCAGTATATGTCCGACAACTACACTGTAATCCATTTATATAAATGTCAACACTACCAAATATAGTGGTCAGAGTGTTTATGAAGAAATGGTTGTTTTACTCTTTGGTTTGTGCATTGGAAATCAAGTGCCCAACCACCTGGTTTTGTCTATTATGGTCTTTAAAATGGTAGCCTTCAATATGGCACAGTCATTTTGTACCTGAAAATCATATGAAGCAAAACCAGATGCTTATGTTTCAATGGATGCAGTGCTGGCTAACTCTAGAATGCTACAGTAAGTCTAACTGGAAAATTGGTTAATTGCTTTAGTACATATGAATTATTTATTTATCAAAAGCTCTTAATTCATATGATCGATTTTTCTTTTAGTGGCCTCCCTTGAGAGCAGAATATCCTTCTGCTCTCATCATTCCCTTCTCACAAAGCATTCCTCGAGTCCTCTAATAGTTACCTGGGATTTGGGGGAAGCCTTACCTATGAGGTGAGATGAAAGATGCACTATTCGGCTGTGCATGGGATCTCCGGATGAAAAATGCATCTCAGGGTTGCATACAGGGCTAAATGGGAAGACAGGCACTTTAGAGAATTGTAAGATGTGTATGCAAAATAAAAAGGAAGGACAGAGGGGTTGTTTTATATATCAGAGTTTTTGCTGGATAAAGCTGAAAAAATACTCCGTTAACATGAAAAATGGCAGTCTACACTACCTAATAGCTTCATGTCCTTATGTGTCTCATTTTCTGATGTTTTTGTGTGTTATAGACCCCACCACTATGACATAAATAAGTACATGCTATATAGTATGTGTATTTGCTGTCAAACCTCTATTCATTTTACAGATTTTTCTCCTTGCCTTCACATATGTTATATGAAGAAATTGCACATTCAGATGACACTGTCAGAGGCACTTCTGGATAAATTTTAATTATCAGTGCTATACTTTACAAAAGTTCTGAGACATTTCAAAGTTCTCATGAATTGACAGCAAAATTACTCCTGGAGTAGGAAATTCATAAAATGACAAAAAATATATAAAACATTTTGACTAGAAAACTAAAATGGATTCTAATATCAGCACAGCCATCCATAGACTGTGATGATTGGTTGAGATAAAATTGATGGATGTAGGAGTGTTTCACTGAAGGTAACTTTAAAAATATGTATTTATCTGGTTGTCATACTGGCAAGATTATACAACTATATAGTGGGTCTGTGTTGCAGTGTTTTCTTTGTCTTGGGCACACAGTTTGCATGGCATGTATTTATCTAGAGTAGACAATAGTATGTTCATTTCTATTTACAGTCCATGCTATTCATTGTTAATTAATTATATGAAGCTCATGTACATCCATTTTAACTATAATAGTAGTGGCAGTATTCACCCTATCATGACGTCTACTGTGCTTTCAGGTGTTTATGCTACTACCAATGTTTCCTTTCAGCCAAAAGAAAAAAGTATTAACATATAAATCAAAAATATATTGCTGAGGGTTTCTTTTTGAAGGGAAAATTAAATGCAAAATCTTTAGAATATTTATAAGGTTTTTTTTCAAGTAACATGATCAATGAACTAACCTCATTTTTAGCTATCTAATTGCTTTCTCTTATTTAACCCCAAATAATACAAAACTATGCTTTCCTTAAATTGCCCTCTGTTAAAATTATGTAGTATGCTCTGTCTAAAAGAATATTATCAGAAGTTCGTATTGCTTAATTTGTGTGTAAATACTGAGTATCCTCACTGAATAGTTGACTAAAAAGTATCATTACACATGCTAGAGCTAGTAAAATTTTAGGCGTATTATCTGTCTATCTTTGTAAGTACCCTGTCCTCAAAAATCATATATTACATATGATCTCACCTTTAACAGGAACCTAAACAACAAAACAAACAAACAAGCAAAATATAACCAAAGACATTGAAATAGAAAACAGGCTGACAGTAGCCAGAGGAGAGAGGGGAAGGAATTTCAGGGGAAAAGGGGAAGGGGTCACAGGAACAAATATAAAGGACACATGGACAAAAACCAAGGGGTGTGGAAATAGGAGGGAGGTGGGGAACACGGGAAGGGGGTGGACTAGTATGGGAGTAAAAGACAGAAAACTGTACTTGAACAACAATTAAAATAATAATAATAATAATAAAATTACTGCCCAGAGAGGAGACAAGATATTAGATTCCCCTGCTTCTAAAGTTACTAAATATATTCTGAACAAAGTTAAAAAATTATATATTACAGTTTTAAAGTAATTAATACCTACACTGTTCATAAGTAGAAACTGATTTTTTGAGTAGTCACAAAGTTTGTAAAAGTACAATTGGACATGTTCCATAAATTTAAGAGAAATTGTGCAGAGATAATGAAAACATATTTCAGAGCCCAGAACACCCTTAAAATAGAATATATGTACTCTTTCTGCAAAATATCACAAGAACTCTTTAGATACTTTTTATTTTATACATTTTTATGGATCATGTCACCTTTGATTGCATTCCATAATCTCTAAAAATGAAATTATGTACTGTAATACTTTAGAGGAAAGTCTGTTCTGATAGTTTATTTTTAAGACCCTTATAGCAAAAACTGAAGTAAGTGAAATACTGAGTCATGACTTGGTTATGCTGCATTCTGGATGGCTAGAGATACTTTGACAGGGCAGGTACCATGTTAATCTGGTAACATTTCTTCCAGTGTGTTTTAGGTTGATGGAACTCAGGTAGTCATTGCCCAACCATCCACATGCAGGGAACATGTGGCCAATCCAAGGTCAATACCTATGAGTGCATAGACATGAATCGAGCTTTGATGGTCTGGAAAAAATAAAAGATGCATTCTTTCCCCCTTTCTTTTAAGAGTAACAATTGAATGAAGAGGAACAAAACATTCTTTATTGTTGAAGTGAATGTTCTCAATGCAAACTTCATTCCAAATAATGGTTCAGTTGAATTGGATCAAAGGAAATGTTCCCAAACTAAACTATTTTCTTTGTTCTCTGGCTTCCTTTCTTTATTTCTACAATGTTGGCATTAAGGTGATGGACACAGAAATATTAGCCTGAGAATAGCCAGTGTTATCTCTTAGGAATCTGGAAAGGGTCGAAGAGACACGTACAGATTTAAACTTGAGTTAATGACTTGACTAACTAAACCTTAAATATGTGGATGGACAAACAATATAACATTAAAAGTAGAGACAGTGATGAAGATGAGAGAGAGGAGAGAGACAGAGACACAGAGGGAGAAATGGGTATGGGTGCATGGTATAAAATGCACTATGTAGTCCTCTGGACCTAACTTCATTGTTTTTAACATCATGTTAATACTAATATTACTCTATTCACTACTGTAGCCTTTCATTGTAGAGATGAATAAATCACAAATTATTTATCCATTTTTAACAGCTGACATTCAGTTTTCCCAAGGTTTTTCTTAATAGACAAGACTTCTATTAACAATCTTGGACACATATCCTAATTATTCATGTGCGAATATCTTTTTAAGGTATATGTCTAAGTAAAGAATTGCTGAGCTGTATGGTATGTATGTGGAATAATTTAAATTATCAAGTTAATAACCAATTTTTTTTTCTAATGTGACCGAACCATAATGACCGTAACAATTTAATGTTAATGTAGTTGTATGTATTTTTTCATGGTTAGTTCATTTATTTTAAATTAAGGACTCATTTTCTAGCTGTGGCATTTTGCATTTTCCCAAAATGAGCACAGGGAGAAGTCCCTTCTCACATACTCTTCTGTAATGTAATCCCAACCTACTCCTATCTTAAGGTGGAATATAATTCTCTTGCCCTTTAATTTAGGTTGATCTTGGTGACATTCTGTACAGAAGTGACATTCTGTGACTGCTGTGGGTAAGACACAGAATGCATCTCTTGGAATATGTTCCTCTTGGGATACTAACTTTCAGATCCCAGCCATCAAGTTCTGAGAAGCTCAACCCACAATGAGAGGCCACCTATAGATGTCCTAAAAGATAGCTTCTACTAACTGGCTACTGAAGTCAGAACTGGCTACTGTTCAGGTCAGCAAGCCAACTTGAATGTTCAGCCATGCCAAGCCTTCAGGGCCCTCAAAAATTCCTAACCCATCCAAGTATGTGCCCATTCACTGTAACGACATAAGACAGTTTAAGTAAGAACTACCCAGCTGTGAAAGATGATAATAAATTGCTATTTTAAATCACTAAGGTTTGGGGAGGTGGGGAGCCCTGGGGGGTGGTCTGGGATGGGAGTAAAAGACAGAAAATTGTACTGAAAAACAATTAAAATAAAAAAAAATTTTTAAATACAAAAATAAATCACTCAGGTTTGGAGTAGTTTCTTATTTATCAATAGATAACTGGACTATCACCCTGAATACAAAAAATAATTTGCTTTATATTCTTCTAACTGTTGACTTTTCAGAAATATTACTATCCAAATCTTTAATCCAATTGAAGTTAATTTTTGTGTATGGTGAAGTTAAAGACCTGATTTTATACCCTTCACAAGATTATAAAACTTGTTATTTTTATTTTTAAATAATGTTTATTTCTCAAATCTTTTAACCTGATTAGGGTTCATAGATTATTTGACTTATAGGTTTTTTTTTAAATAACCCATGGCCAATTCCCAAAATATAATTTGTTATACATAAAGCATTGAAGATTACTCATTACGAGTTAAATTAATAAGTTACTAAAGTGGCTTAGAATAATGGTTAAATACAACCTCTTAAGGTCAAATAAATTAAATTCAAATCTCATGCTCATGAATTGACTGAACTTTTTCATCTCCTTAAAGGAAACGACTAAACTCATATTTCAGCATTTTTGTGGTAATTAAATCAAATAATGATATTAAATTACTTAACATTAGGGCCTGGCATAAATTAAATTCTCAGTAAGTGGCATCTTTCTTAGTCCACAAAAGATAGGGAAAAAAGTGATTTGTGAGAAAATGTCTTGAATTAGAATTTCTACCTTTTTACCTGATACTTTTTATAAATACAACCTCTCATTTTCAGAAAAGATTTAGGGGTAAAAATGTCTATTTTATTATACGAGGCTAACTGTGTTTCTAAACCCTTTTCTAGACACCATATGTGATGTTTGTAATTGCATTTCCATTTTTAATTTATGAAACTAAACATGTTCTTCTGAGAAAATACTTTTTCATGAAGAATAATACTAATTAAAAATAGTGTGTGTATTTTGAAAAACTTTTCTTCTGTATCCACAGTAGTAACTATTATGCCTTTTTTTTTGGCAGTGGTTTGATTTACAGTTATGCTTAATCTGTTTATATATGTAAAGATATTATATGAAAAATAATAGTTTCCTCAGGATTTCATATTCTGTTATAAAGAGCTCTGTTATATATAATCAAATATTTTCTGGGGTATAATTCTTTGTTTGTTTATTAATGTAACACTACTATACTTTTTATTTCTTTAGAACTTTTTGAGGTTTATAAAAAAATTGATCATAAAGTACAGAGAATTCCCAATTATCGCTCACCATCCTACCTCCATACACATAGTTTTCCTTATTTTTAACATCTGGACTTAATGTGGGTATATTTGTTACAATTGATGTGGCAATAGTGATTGACACATTATTATTAACTAAAATCCATAGTTTATATTTAGACTCATTTTTATGGTAAATTCTGTAGGTTATGACAAATATTTAATGACATGTGTGCACCATAACAGTATCATACTGATTAGATTTACTGCTCTAAAAATCCCATGTGGTTCACCTATTCATCCCTCCTTCCACCCAAAACACAATCAACCATTGATCTTTTTACTCTCTATGGTTGTACCTTTTACAGAATGTCATATAGGTGGAATCATAGAGTTTACAACATTTTAAGCAAGGCTTCTTTCAATTAGCAATATGAATTTTAGGTTCCTGTGTATTTTCTACAGCCTGATAGTACTGTTTTTGTTTGTTTGTTTTTATTTGTTTTTTATCACTGAATAGTAACCCATTGTATGAATACTCCATGGTTTGTCTCTCCAGGCACCTGTGAAAGAATATCTTGGTTGTTTCCAAAATTTGGCAGTTCTTTCTTTTTCTTTTAAGATATTATTTATTTATTTTTAGAGAGAGAGGAAGGAAGGGAGAAAGAGAGGGAGAGAAATATTAATGTAAGGGTGAAACAGAGCAGTTGCCTTTCCACCAGGGACAAACCTGCAACCCAGGCATTTGCTCTGACCAGGAAACAAACCAGGGACTTTCGTTCTGAGGGACGATGCCCAACCAACTGAGCCACACCGGTTAGGGCCAAACTTTGACAGTTCTGAAGAAAGTTTTTATGAACTCTCGTGTGCAGCTTTTGTGTAAATTTATATTTTCAACATGTTTGTGTAAATACCAAGAAGTATAATTTCTGGATTACATGGTAAGAGTATGTTTTTAGCTTTGTACGAAATTGCTGAACTGCCATCAAAAGTGGCTATTCCCACTAACAATAAATGCAAGTTCCTGTTGCCCCAAATCTTCACTAGCATTTGGTTGGGTCAGTGTTTTGAATTTTAGCCATTTTAATAGGCATATATAATGGAATAACATTGCTGTTTCAATTTATAATTCCTTAATGTCATAGGATACTGAACATTATTCCACTTGCTTATTTGCCATTATTACATCTTTCAGATGAGGCATTCATTCATACCTTTTACTCATTTATTAACTGGGTTGCTTATTTTCTCATTGCTGAGTTTTAATAGTTCTTTTTATATTTTGAACACCAGTCCTTTATTAGATATGGTTTGGCAAAGATTTTCTTACAGTCTGCAAGTTGTGTTTTCATTCTCTTAATAGTGTCTTTCATAGAGAAAAGTTTTCAATTTTGTGATGTCCAACTTATTTTTATTCCATAAAGGTAATGAATGATAATGGAAAATACAATAAAATAAGCTAAATAAACAAATAACAAAAATAAATTGTGCTTTTGGTATTTTATCTAAAAACTCATCAACAAACTCATGTCACCTAGATTTTCTTCTGTGTTATCTTCTAAGAGTTTTATAGGTTTGCATTGCACATTTAGGTGTATTAGCCATTTTGAATTAACTTTGTGGAATGTGGTCAATCTAGGTCTAGATATTTTTTCTTTTTTTGCACATGGGGATCCAGTTGTTTCAGCATTATTTGTTTGCAAAGACATCTTTTCACCATCAAATGGTCAGTTGGCTGTATTTGGGTTGGTTTATTTCTGAACTCTTTATTCTGTTCTATTGACACATTTGTCTGTTCTTTCAAGAATACCATACTCTCTTGATTACTGTAGCTGTATAGTAAGTCTTGAATTTGGGTAATGTTAGTTTTCAGACTTTGTTCTTGCCCTTGAACATCTTGTTGGCTCTTCTGAATCTTTTGCCTTTCCATGTGAACTGCAGAAACAGTTTGTCAAAATTGATGAAATCACTTAATGATGCGTTTCTCAGAATGTATCCCTATCATTAAGCAAAACATAAGTGTTTTTATCTTTGGATGAGTTCGCATATTGTGCCTTTCAATAAGTAGGTCCATATAATCTAGGTTATCAAATTTGTGGGCATAAAATTCCACTCACAGTGCCCCTTTATTACCCTTTTAATATCCATGGAGTCAGTAGTAATGAACACTAATTTATTACTGGCATTAGTAACTTGTGCCTTCTCTTGTTTTTTTTTAACATGGTTTATAATTTTTTTAAATTTAATTTAATTTAAATGTTTTTATTATTGTCAATAGCCAGCTCTGTTTGTGTTCATTTTTTCTATTGGTTTACTGTTTTCAATTGTATTATTTATATTCTACATTTTATTATTTCTTTTTTTAAAGTTTTTTATTGTTCAACTACATTTGTTCCCATTACTCTCCCCTACACTACCCATTTCTTTTTAACTGCTTATTTTGTTTTTTATGTAATATTTATTATATTTTTGCATTACTGTTTAGTCCCCTTACACCACCCCCTGCCTAGCAAGCACCACACTGTTGTCCATGCCCATGAATCCTTTTTCCTTTTTGCTCAATCTCTCCACTCCCTACCCCTAATCTCCCTCCCCACCATCTGCTTAATTTGAATTTAATTTGCTCTTTCTTTTTCTAGTTTCCTAAACTGAAAGCTTAGATGATTATTTAGATCTTATTTAAAAATATATTCATTTATATGTATGAGTATGTCTCTATCTTGCTTGTTAGCTAATTTTGTTCATTAGATTCCTGACTCTAATTTATTTCTGCTTTGATCTTTATTACTTCCTTCCTTCTACTCACTTTGGGCTTTGTTTGTTGTTTTTTCTAAGTTCCTTTAAGTGTAAGCTTAGATAGTTTATTTGAGCTTTTTCTTGTTTCTTGAGAGAGGCCTACAATGCTATGAATTTTCCTCTTAGGATTGTTTTCCCTGTGGCCCACAGATTTGGGGTTGTTGTCTTCTCATTTTCATTTGTTTCAAGGTATGTTTCAATTTCTCCTTCATCTCATTGTTGACCTATTCATTGTTTAATAAAATGTTATTTAATTTCCATGCCTTTGTATATTTTTCAGTTTTATTCTTGTGACTGATTTCCAGTTTGATAGCACTGTGGTCAGAGAAGATGCTTGATATGATTTTAATGTTCTTAAATTTATTAAGACTTGTTTTGTGTCATAACACCTGGTCTATGCTAGAAAACATTCTATGTGCATTTGGAAATGTTGTATATTCTGCTGTTTTGGGATTAAATGCTCTGAAGATATTAATTAAATCCATTTGATGTAATGTGTCATTTAAGGCTGCTGTGTCCTTGTTGATTTTCTGTCTGGAAGACCTACCCATGAAGTCGATGGGGTGTTAAAGTCCCTTACTATAACTGTATTTTTGTCAATCTCTCCCCATGTGTCCATCAAGATTTGCCTTACATATTTAGGTGCTCCTATGTTAGGCGCATAAATGTTAACTAGGGTTATGTCCTCTTGTTGGATTGTTTTCTTTATTATTCTGTAGTGTCCTTATTTGACTCTTACTATAGCTTTTGTTTTAAATTCTATTTTGTCAGATATAAGTATTGCTACCCCAGCTTTTTTCCCTTTCTATTTGAATGAAATATCTTTTCCACCCCTTTACTTGTAGTTTGTGTGTATCTTTCTATCTGAGATGTGTCTCTTGGAAGCAGCATATATACAAGGTATGTTTTTTTAATC
>PVKM010026737.1:0-19175 GCA_004027735.1 Carollia perspicillata | reverse complement strand
TGTGGGACCTGAGAGATCGCACACTCGGCAGGGAAGGTGAAAGTGAGCCAGGACACGGGGGAGGGTGGAAGAAGGAGAGGAGAGGGCAGTGGGCTCGGTGCATCCTCACAAAGCGCCTTCTAGATTACAGACGCCCTGGGACACAGCAGCTGGGGAAACCCCACAAACGTCCTGGACACCAGCAGCCGCCAGGGTTTGGGAGTCCTGGGGACTGTTCCTGCGTGCCGTGCTGGTGGTTGGCCACTGGGTGTCAGGCTTGGTCCCTGTTTGGTCACAGGTTTCTGCAGCTGGTCCCACATTTGCTGGTCTCCATCCTCTTCCCACACATTCCCTCACAGTGTGGGATACTACTCCTTAAAGTGTATGTATGTATGTATGTACGTATGTATGTATGTATGTACGTATGTATGCATGTATGTATGTGTTAGTTAGCTAATTAATTAAGAACTAAATTGGCAGTGTATTGAAAGGGAAATTTTTCAGAAGCTGTTTTCGGACTCATTTATTCCGTGTCTCTGGCACATGGGAAAGGGATCCCACTTGTCCATGTGAGCTAATGTGTAGGTTCCCCTTTTCTGGAAAACAGGCCCACCATCAGCTCCCTGGGTTCACAGCCACGGCAGGTGAAAAGCCAGGTCATATACCTCGTGGCAGGCATTCTGTCCTTGTATTCGCCCAGAGTGACTTCGGGGATCTAGAGCTTTTGAGAATGACAGAACTCCACACTCTTCCTTTAAAAATAATCAGTCTGTGTGTGTGCGTGTGTGTGTTAAAAGGAATAAATAAATGTCTTTAGATGGAACTGAGGACACCTCTCCCCACTCCATCCTGATTCCCGCCCTAGAGGTGAATGCAATTTGAAGGTGTTATGTATGTTTCCAATCATTATTTTGATACATTTTAAAAATAAATACTTGTTCACAAACAAAAAATACTATACAGGTGTGTATTTAAAGTTTTATATCATTTTTTTCTTCAGCTGGCGTTTTTCTCGATTGACTTTATATATTTAGGATTTATTCCCATTGTAGTAGACATAGGTCTTTTTCATAATGTTACTTAAAGGGCATTTATAGACTTAAATGCCTAAATTTAAAAATAAGCAGGATTGAAAAATTAATGCAGTCAAAACCAGAAAAAAGAATATAGATGAAAAGCTACTATTTCATAGCATAAAACATTGTTAGAACTATCTTTCTTGCATCCCCTCTTTTATTCTTTACATTGCTTAGCTGTGCCTTCTTTGTGATTCTTTTTTTTTTTGCGGCATCTATTTTTGCTGATGAGAAGTTTGCTGCTAGTCTCATAGCCATTTATTTGCAGGTAAGTAGCATCTTTCCAAATATGGATAAAAGTATCTACGTCATGAGGTTGTTACAAAGAGTAAATGAAATAGTAAATTAAGGAATGCTTTGTAAAATTTGAGAGTTGTACAGAAATTTGGAATTGTGCGATTATTTTTATCTCAAGTGAGTTTAGTCGTAGGTTTCAATCAATGGCATGCTCTTTGGAGGATGGATGCTGTTGTGGAGAGTCGGGGTGTCAGGCCAGGGAAGCGGGGCTCAGTGTGTGCTGTGGAAGGAATCCTGGGCCCAGTGTCAGGACACAGCTTTAGTAGCAATTCTGCCAACAATCAGTGGTTTGACCTTGAACAGTTCACATTAGCTGCTAGTGTTCTCATCACTGGCTTTCAGACAGCCTTTATCTGAGCCCTGGGGACAGAGGGTAGGTGCCTCATAAGGCAGTTGTGTATATTAAATGATATTATAGTGTCTAATTGATAAAAATTCCCCCCAAAGTACTAGATGTTATTAACTCTTGGGATTCCAAGATATATTTTTTTGTTCAAAAACCAATTTGTAAGCAAAAGAGATCTTAAAAATTGTTTAGATGGATACTGGATTGAACTCTTTCTAAGGCATGCCTAGTTTTCAAATTCTTTGAGTCTAAGGCAAATCTCTAGTAAGCAAGTTAGTTTTCATAGTTTATAAAACAGGGTGAACATAAAGATCCTTACTTGTAATCGTTTCTTCCAGGCCCCCGGTCCTCTCCCTACCCACTGCTCATCCTGAGCATTTATTTCTCTCTTGATGAAATGACACTGTTGTTCGTGTTACGGAATCTGGTGTCAGGCAGTTGTAAAAGGTCCTCCATGACCACAGTCACACTTTCTTTATTGTGTCACCTGTCCCTAGCATTTTCTTGCAACAACCCAACAAAGAAAAACTTCTTTTAATGGTCCCTTTCCAACCCTTATGTTTAGGGCAGCGGGTTCCTGTTTCTCCCATTAAAAATGAGCACCATGTGGTCTCGAAGGATATGTAGAAGTTGAGAGAAGGGGCGATGTTTTTCCTGGTGAAGGAGTTCGAACAGGAGAGGTGTGTTCATTGTCACCTCTTCCCGTTCAGTAGCGCACAGCTCGGTTCACCGTGGCAGCGATGCTGACAGCTCCCCTTGGCAGTGTAAGCAAAGACAGTACACAAGGGAGAGACCGAGTCTGACATCATCTCCGGGCGTGGGGGCCGATGGCTTCTCTAGGTCCTTCTCCACCTCCTCTGGTAGAGGGAGAGGGGGTCGTGTCTGGAACCTTTAACTGACCTGTGCCCCCATCTTTTGTCTCCATGCAGGAGCAAGAACTCCGCCTTTTTCAGTGAGGAGGAAAGATGTTCTCTGTGGGTCTTGGGAAGTGACAGGACGGCTGAGTATGCCAGCTACCTCCGCACGCTTGCTCACACGGACATCACATCTGTCTACCGGCTTAGTGAGTATTTGTCCTCAAGCCCCTTGGAAAGCCCAGGCTCCTCAAGATTAAGAGTGTGTCTAACCAAGAATAGAATACCTTTTTTTAAAAAAGATTTTCTTTATTATTTATTTTTTAAAGAGAGGGGAAATGAGGGAGAAAGAGAGGAAGAGAAGCACCAATGTATTTGAGAAACATTGACTGGTTGCCTCTTGCATGTCCCCAGACTGGGACCTGACCCGCAACCCAGGCGTGTGTCCTGACTGGGACTGGAACCGACGGCCTTTCAGTTCACAGGCCGGTGCTCAACCCACTGAGCCACACCAGCCAGGGTGGGGATAGAATATCCTTAAATTCTAATCCTACCCATGAATTTGGGGCTATGGCCACTATTCAATGATGACCTGGGTTGACCATATTGGATTAGTGGCATTTGTACTTTAGATTTCAGCCAATTCTGGGTTGGGTGGGCATTGTTGCCTAGAAACTGAGAGATATGTTGAGGTCGACTCAACTATCACTGGGGAGGCCAGCCCTGCCAAGCCTCCCTCTCTGACCCTGGAGGAGAAAAGCTTCCCGAGCTGTGGCTATGGTCCCTCCTTCTAGGACAGAAGTAGTCCAGGTTCCCAATGATGAAGGTGGGGGCACAGAATGTCATAGCTGGAAGGACCCTAAGAGATGACCTCTCCTCACATTTCACAAATCGGGAAACTGAGGCCCAAGTGAGTTAGTGCCTGAGCCTGAAGAAGAACTGCCCACCCCCATTTTCCAGTCAGCACAGTCCCTGCTTTCTCACGCTGGCTCTGACACAAATAGCAGTGGAGGGCTGGGCACGTCAGACCTGGGTGGGCGAGGGGTCTCAGCACCTGGCACTGTTCTTAGCAGCATCGGGATGACTGACTGAGTGGATGAATGGTGCTCCCTTCCCTTACTTAGGGAAGGGCCCATCACCCTGTGTCAGGAAGCAAATTCTCCCTGTGACAGCAGTTTGAGGAAGGGTTCTTGTTTCTTCTGTCTCTTCAGCAGTGTGCTGTTGTGTCCACTTTTCGTGTGGTGAGGTTAGTTGGGGCATGTTCCTTGGAGCACCCAGAGATTCTGCAGGAGGGACCCCCGGTCAGAACCTGGGAGCAGAGGTGGGGGCTGGCGTCTTTCTCTAGCACAAGGGGCATTTGTGGGGAGCCCCTGGAGTGGATGTCCGTACCAGCCCTGGCAGATCACACTGAGACCGGGATCTGAAACTATGGGTGCTGGCTGGAGGGAGCGGAGCCTTGCAATCCAGCACTACTCGGGCTGTGTCATGGGGCAGGGTGGGCCGCACACTTGGATCCAAGGTGTCTACCAGCTATTGACCCTGGGCTTGGGAGAGATCCAGGGGCAGGTTCCAGGCAGCCCAGTGCCTCTTATCTAAAGACCAGGTGAGCAGCTCAGCTGGCCACAGAGCTGTGCCTGTGGCTGAGCTGGCCACCCCTGGTGCCAGGGCTACTGGCAGAGGAGTGGCCTCTTGGTGAGTCCCAGCTCCCCCAGAGCCTATCCCCTGGGGAAGAAGTGCCCCTCTGCAATTCCTCCTCTAGAGGGGACACTGTTTTGAAGCTCTGGACTCTCGGTGCTCTCGGAGTCTGCGCCTTTTCGGTCTCCTCCCATGGCTCCCACTGCCAGCCTTTCTCCTGGCACTTCTATTTCATTCTCTGTCTCGAGCTCCTGCAAGTACTGCCAACTCAAATAGCTAGAAGTGGGTTCAAGACTGCCCTTTCACCTGCCTTATCCCACTATGTTACTTGTGAGAACAAAACTGTGACTCTCACACGTCTTTGACTTCTTTCCTTTGTCACTCGTGTTTGGTCACCTGGTGCATGTAGTGCGCACTAAATCAGGGCCTGTTGAGGGGTGGGTGATGGGCAGAAGAGGAGGGATCTGGGACGCGCGGGCATGGGGGGCACTGCCGCATGCCGCACAGTGCACAGCACACAGTGCTTGGGGTTCTGTTCACGGCTCGGTTGTCAAGTTGCTGAGAGGTTTGGAGCTTCGAAGTGCATCGTCTCCCCTCCCCACACCTCTTGGCATAGAGCTCATGCCTTCAGCTTTTCTTTTCTGACTCTGGGTCTCATTTCTACCTCAGTTCCCAGCTGCAAAGCAAGTGGGTTGAGTAAGATAATCTTCAGATTCCAGCAACTCTGAACAGACGATAAAGGGGATAATTCTCCCCAGTTCCTTAAACATGGCTGATGGTCTGAAACATAAACACAAAGTCTCCTAAGAGACCACTGGTCTGGGACACACTGGCAGGCATAGACATGGTGGCCCACAGTGACCTAACACAGGTCTGTCCTTCATCTCTATCCAGGTGGCTTTGAATCCATCCAGAATCAGCCAAACGATCTGAGTGGTGAGTAGAGATCCTGCTGAACCTGACCTCCAGTCCCTCAGGACAGCATCCTGTCCTCTTGCCAAGAGTCAGCCACTGCAGTTGCAGGTGCTTAGGGTCACTCAACTCTGCCTGTCCCTTACAGTGTCCCAGCCCGAAGGCTTCAGGGAGGCCCGTCCTGGTGCAGCCTGGGAGGAGCATCGTGCCACGGGCTCCAGATGGTCATGCAGTTCCGAGGACTCCAGCCTGGAAGAGGAGCTCCTCTCAGCCGCCTCTGACAGTTACCACCTGCCAGAACCAGATGACCTCGATGACCCGGAGCTGCTCATGGACCTGCATGCTGGTCAGGAGGAGGAGGAGGCTGAGAGCTTCATCCCCATATTGGCTTTCCTGGACCACGAAGGTTACGCCGACCACTTGAAAAGCCTCTATGACTCCTCTTTCTCTTTCCTCACCTCTTCCTTTTATGGCTACTCCGAGGAGGATGAACTGGTGGTCTACCTGGAGGCCTCCAGGAAGTGGGCCAAGCAGAGCCACAGGACCTGGGCCCATGCCCGGCTCTGCTTCCTCCTGGGACGGCTGAGCGTCAGGAAGGTCAAGCTCTCTCAGGCCAGGGTGTACTTTGAGGAGGCCATCTACATTCTCGGTGGGGCATTTGAGGACCTGCCCTTGGTGGCTGCTCTGTACATCAACTTGGCGGCCATCTACCTGAGGCAGAGGCTGAGGCATAAAGGCTCGGCCCTGCTGGAAAAGGCAGGTGCCTTGTTGGCCTGCCTGCCTGACCGTGAGTCCAGTGCCAGGAACGAGCTCGATGTGGTGGCCTACGTGCTGCGCCAGGGCATTGCATCGGAGAGCTGCCCCCTGGAGGCCAGGGCCTGCTTCCTGGCCATCCGGTTGCTCCTCAACCTCGGCCGGCATGAGGAGGTCCTACCCTTTGTTGAACGGCTACAGCTTCTCTCTGGACACCCTCCTGCTTCGGACACTGTGGCCACCGTCCTGAGTTTCCTCTATGATAAGAAATACCTTCCACACCTTGCAGTGGCCTCTGTCCGGCAGCACGGTCTCCAGAGTGCCCAAGGGATGTCCCTCCCTATTTGGAAGGCCCATCTGGCCATCCAGAATGCCAGCAAGCTCCTTGTTGTTCCCTCCTCGAGCTGGAATGAAGTTTCCACCCTGGCCTGTCCGGCCCTCAGGCAGGCACTGGCCGCCTGTGAGGAGCAGGCTGATTGGGGCACCCAGAGGACCCTGTGTCTCATCATGTCCAAAGTGCACCTCCAACACAGGTCTCCTGATGGGGCCATCTACTACCTGAGCCAAGCCTTGATGCTAGGGCAGCTGCTGGGAGAGCAGGAAGCCTTCGAGTCTTCCCTCTGCCTGGCATGGGCCTATCTTTTGGCCAGCCGGGCGACGAAGGCCTTGGACATCCTCTATCCACTCTTATACTCCCTGAAGGAGACAGAGAGTGTTACCCAAATGGGGGTAGTTTATAACCTTCTAGGACTTGCACTTCAAGGTGAAGGCCTGGTGAACAGGGCAGTCAAGAAATATCTCCGGGCTTTGAACAGGGCTCGGGAGATGGGCAATGTGCGTAACCAGGCAGTGACTTTGGCCAATCTTGGCCACCTGTCCCTTAAGTCCTGGGCTCAGCAGCCAGCCAGAGACTACATCCTTCAGGCCATCCGACTCTATTGTGAACTCCAGGCCAGTGTGGAGACAGACATGGAACTAGTACAGGTGTTTCTCTGGTTGGCCCAGGTCCTGGTGTGTGGACGCCAGCTGGCCAGGGGCCGCCTTTGTTATGAAATGGCACTGCTCTTGGGCTTGAGGCACCGACACCTAAAGAGTGAGTATGCCCCCTGCTGCTGGGAAGCTCAGAGAAAACTGTTAGAGCACGGCTTTGTCCTCGTCCTCTCTCAGGTCATCTCATTCATGTCCCTGCTTTGTGTTCAGGTCAGCTTCAGGTCACCAAATCCCTCTGCCATTTCTACAGCTCTGTGTCTCCAAACCCCGAGGCATGCATCACCTACCATGAGCACTGGCTGACACTGGCGCAGCAACTCAGGGACCGGGAGATGGAGGGGCAGCTGCTGGAGTCCCTCGGGCAGCTCTACCGGAACCTGAACACGGCCAGGTGAGTCTGGGCCTAGGGACAGTCCCAGGAACATCTTTCCTTCCTTAAGCAGAAACAATATTCTTTCCCTCAGGAAGTCAGGTCCAAATGCCCATGCTGTGTGTATGGCATCCAGGACGCGAGCATGGGCTCAGCAGCTGCCACCCAGGGCCAGCCCAGGGCCACCCATCACTTACTAGCTGTGTGGCTTTGGACAAGTTACTCACTTTTTTCATGCCTTGGTTTCCTCCTCAAAGGAGAACAATGATGGCATCTATCTTATAGTATTTTTGTGAAGAATAAATGAGTTAATGCACATGGAACACTTGGAACAGTGCCTGATACAAAGAAAGGGCTCAGAAATGCTGCCTATGTTACCATTAGTTGTGTGTTTCCATAACAACCCATCACGTGACCATGGTTGAGGATGCGTAATTCAGAAAGGTGGTGGCTATTCCCAGGATGGTGGGACCCTCAGGTCTTCCTTCCCTGAAGATAATCGGTATCAGAGAAAGAACACTTAAAGTGGATAAATTCACTGAAAGCAGGTGTGTAAAACTTCATGGTAAAGAAAGTTTGTTTGGACCCTTACCTTTAACATGAAACTGGAAATTATAAAACTAAGTTTATTTCACTTCTTAGTTAAGAATATTTAGGTTGTTAACTGCAACTATGCACTAAGTTTTGGGATAAACAAAAGAAGTATTGACTTTTAGCTTATGCTGAGCACAATGAAACATCCTTCGTTTTGTGATTGACTTCTCAGTTATCTCTTTAAAAAGTTCATTTTTGCAGAAATATACCAAAACCTAACTGTTTTACCCTGAGGCTTCTTTTAACCCATTAGTGTTTAAATCATTCTCAAAGCACCCTGTCATTTCCTGTGATTTTCCCCTCCCGTCCCCTCACTGGCCTCATCTGCTCCATCTCATTTGCTAATGGCGTGTGGCCTGCTGCTCCCCGGTCCAACAAGCCTTTAATGCGTTCTATTAAATTCTCCGTGGCTTCCAAGATGTTCAACTTCGTTTTGCAATGCATTGTGGCATTGCATTCATCATTATGAATGACTTCTGAAATAGAGCAAAGATAATGACTAGTGTTGAGCAGAGAGAGGTGGTTCAGGAGAGGCTAATTAAATTATGATTTTGCTTTTCTAGGCAACATAGTAATCTGGTGACCCTAGACACCCCGACAATTGGATTAGGAACAATCAGATAATGATCTCTCTCTCTCCCTCTCTCTCTCTCTGTCCTCTCCCTCACTCTTTTCCTTTCTTACGAGAATCAGGTACCCTGCAAATCCCTCACCATCTATGCCTCAGTCCCAGGAAGGAAGTTTTTGATCCTTGCTGCATGTGAGGGGATGGGGGTCTAACCCCAGCTCTGTCCTTGCTTCTGTCTGAGCACCCCAGCAGCTGGGATAAGTCAGGAGCAGCTCCAGAAGCCAGTCTTGAATTGGCCTTAGAGACAAAACAAAGCAGTTAGAGACAAACACCCCAGGGAAGGGTGTTCTAACCAAGTGAGCTCTGAGTCAGGTTAAATAAAAACAAGCCCTGTGAGGGGGGCTCTCAGGGGACTTCCAGGTGTGTCAGGTAGTGACAGTTCGCTGGGAATGGAGCACTGGGGAATCCCAAACTCACTGCACCCCTTCCAGTGGCTGCTAGGCTGCCGGTTTCCCAGCTTCCGGGGCTGCGGAGTGTTTGGTTCTTAAGGCTGCCACAGAGCTGCGGAGAGGAGATGCCTGTAGTCTAGAGCAAGTGACAAAGCAACAAAACTCACTGTCTTTAACAGGATTCAGCTGTTTTCTTGAATACACTCTCCTCAAATTGTTGCAAGCCTTTGATTAACTTTGGAAGTTCTGAGAAAATCGATTGTGACCATTTGTGCCAGTGTTCTCACTGGTTTTATGCGGGAGTGGATTTTTGGAGGTCTTTACTCCATCGTTCTGGAAGTTGATCCAGATTAGAATTGTTAATCCTAACATTCTATAATTCTACTATCTGAGACTCTTATTTGTATAATTGGGAGGAATGAACATCCACTTCTTCTTTACCGTCAACGTGAGTGACAATGAGAGGAAGACCATGAAGTACCGTAGACGACAGAGGAAACCTCCACAGACGCATGGCCACTCTCCTTTGATAGAATGCCCAGTTCATCAAGGAGAACACGTTCTAAGGTCATATTTACTTAGCATGTATAAATTGTCCAATTCTATTAGCACTAAAGGTAAAAAGAGAACAAACCAGTTAACAGACATAGAAAAACAGGTGTTCCCATGCACCCAGGTGATTGCTGTAAGTTAGTTAGTGCTAAGCTTCCTGGTGGCTGAGGTAAAGGGGGAAAGCCATGTACAGTCTCACTGTCTGATAAAGGAACATAAGCAAATACATCTGTTGGAGCAAAGTTTTCCTTGGCACTGATTTTTTAGGAGGAATTTATTAAGTGGGTTTTGATGTAACGGACACATTTCTTCCACTGAAGTTCTCCAAAGGTGTTTCCATTCTCCCAAAGCCACAGCAGGCAAAGGCAGGACATGTCATGGGTGATGGCAGGCTCCTGCAAGCCTAGGTTTGGAGGGACAGGAAGGAGCTGAGGGTCAGGGAAGACTTTTGTGGAGCTGGTGGCATCTGAGGATGCCCTTGAAGGATAAGGAAGATTTTGTGAGTGAAGAAGGATAAAAGGATGGAATTTTGGGCAGAAGGAATAGAAGTAGCAATGGAAATGCGGGGAAGGTGGGGTCACTTTTAAAAGACATCGCGTGCGTTTAAAAGGCAGAGTTTGATGTTCATCTGGATGTGGGTACAAAGGGAGAGAGGAGTCCAGCTTGTCCCTTAGGTGGGGATGTGGAGCTTGGGGATGGGGGCGGGATTCACAGCAGGGCCCCGGATCTGCCCAGTGAGCACCCACTGGGAAAGTGGTTGTTACAAAAGAAACAGAAGGCATTCAGTGCGATGCACTGTTTGCCAAGCAATGTGTGACCTCAGGATACCTGCACGAGGTAGAAAGAGTTACAGCAACGGAGGGCTGAAGAAGCCTGCCTCGCAACCATGACGATTCTGACTGAGCCAGTCTGAGGTGGTTCTGGGAGGTTGCGTTTTTAATAAGCTCCCTAGGTAATGCTGAGTCAGGTAGGCAATGAATCAGTCTTTGAGGAATGTGGGTGTTATGGGACAAGTCCTGGGTTGGGACTTAGGACAAGGGGTTCTAGCCTTGAGTCTTCTCCTTATGTGTGGTGCAACCTTGTACAGTCACTTCCTATCTCTGGGCCTGTTTCCTCTGTAAAATCAGGGGCTTGGACTAAGTCCACAAGTCTCAACCCAAGCTGTACAATGGACTCACTATTGGGGAGCTGAGATGGAATGCTGGTGCCCAGGCCACACTCCCTGAGTGTCCCAGTTTAGCATGGCATGTCAACCCATTGAGGTGAGTTTGCCTGTGTATGTAGGTTTAAAAGACTTCCAGGCTATTCCAATTGCTCCTGGACTTGAGAACTACCACCCAGATGATGCCCAGTGCTCCCTCTTGTCCTGGAATTTTCAGTCTATGCAATACTACATCACCTATGCCTTGTTTCTTCTTTAATCCCTGTCGCGGAGGAAGACTATCCTACATAAGACATTTTTTCCAGATAATTAAAGAGAACTCTGTTGAGCACCAGCCTTTTAAAACTTTTACTCTTCTTTGATCCTTCTTCTTACAACATCAAAATGTTTTTGCTGATTCAAAGTCATTGCTGTGGTCATTCATCTGTGCATTTATTCAATCAATAGGCATTTGGCATCTACTATGTGTTAGGTGCTTATGAAAAAATGTTATAGTGCACCAGAAGGATGGATGGATGGACAATGGGACAGTAATGATAATGGCTACTAAGATTTGAATGTTTACAGGTGCTTACTCTGTGGTAGGCACTGCTCTAAGCACTCTAGTTTCATTATTACATTTAATCCTACAATAAGCCTCCGAGGCAGGGACAATTATATCTTTGTAATACAGATGTGGAAACTGAGACGCAGAGAAGTCCTGTACTTTCTCAAGGTCATGTTGCTGTCTGAGGCAGAGCCAAAGTTCAGATCACATCTGGACCTCCCTGTGTGACCTGAAACAATGTTGTCCCGTCTCAGAGCCTCAGTGTCCTCCTGTGGTAAGGGACTCAGAGGTCCCATTGAATCCTGATGCCTTATGAGTCCGTGTCTACCCCTCAGGTCCCTCAGGAGGTCCCTCACCTGCATCAAAGAGAGCCTGCGTATCTTCATTGACCTGGGGGAGGAAGAAAAGGCTGCTGAGGCCTGGCTTGGGGCTGGGCGACTCCACTACCTCATGCGGGAAGATGAGCTGGTGGAACTGTACTTGCAGGTAGGCCTCCTGCAGGGCTAACCTGCTGACCTGGGCCATTCGGGGAGGCAGCTATACCCTCCGAAGTGACCATCTGGAGCTGGAGAGAGGTGATGTCCTCTCCTTGGAGGGCAGGTCAATGCTGGGGTGCTCCCTGGATGCAAGACGGAAACCAAGGCAGTGTGGCAGGCTGCAGACACATGGCGAAGGGCCAGTGTCCGAGTCGATCCCCAAGAACATGCTGAGAGACTCCCTCACCTGTCCTGTCAAGTACGTCCATCTTTCCAAAGCTTGACACACTCTTCAACTTCAGGGTTTGTCTGCAATTTGAGGCAAGACTGATGTGCGTGGAGTGGTAACAGTATCGTTCTCAAACTGTGTAACCTTGGACATGTTCCCTGAGCTCTCTAGACCTCTAATAAGGATCAGGTATATCACTTGTGTAGCAAAGGCAAATGCATAGCAAGCAGTTACTAAGTGCTGGGGACTTAGTAAATGCTCAACAAATGCTATTTCATTATCATCACTATTATCTGCAAATACTGACATGATGGTATATAAGCTTTGTTCCATCAAAAATGTGCTCATTAGCTTTTCTTCCTTCCCATTTCATATTGTCTTCCTTTTCCCTCCCCCTTACTCCATTACTTAAACTTGCATGAACTCACTTGCATGGGGGCTGATGGTAGCACTGATCGAATGCTTATTATGCACAGGAGACTTTGGTGAACACATCATGTGCATGATGTAGTTTAGTCCTCATTACAAACCCAGCAGGAGTTTCTACTGAAATTCCCATTTCACAGATGAGGCTCATTGAGGCTGAGTAACTTGCCCAAGGTGATACAGCAGTAAGTGGTGAAAATGACCCACTGGCAGCGTGACTTAAAGCTTTCACTCTCCTGGCTGTGGTAGCTCAGTGGATTGAGCCCGGACCTGTGAAGTAAAGGGTCACATGTTTGATTCCCAGTCAGGGCACATGCCTGGGTTGCAGGCCAGGTCCCTAGTGGGGTCCAGATGAGAGGCAACCGCACATTGATGTTTGTCTCCCACTCTTTCTCCCTCCCTTCCCTTCTCTCCAAAAATAAATAAATAAAACATTAAAAAAAATAAATAAAATATTTTTTAAAAAAGCTTTCACTCTCACACTATCCTGCCAAGGCATTTCGGCGCTGGCAGGAATTTCAAAGAGCAGATAATTCCATCGTGCCTCTCATTGTCCAGGAGATGGAGGCTATTTTGGGTTGTTCAAGGCCTGGTGGCAGAGCCTCCTGACTCTGGGACTGCATCTCCTGACAGCTCTCTGTGTAGCCGCACACGCAGAAACAATAACTGTGGCGATTCACTGGCCAGGATGGTCTCAGGCCCACCCCACCCCAGACTACCGTCCGACATGAAGTTCTGCAGGCCACTCCCCCAGAAGTGAATGCTTCTCTGTCTGAGGCTGTGGGAGGCCCCGCAGCTGGGCTGCTGATGCTGTCGAGGGCTCTTCACTCTTCAACTTCCTCACCACGTTTCGTTTTGATGCAACATAAAATAGCTCGCTGGGGAGAAAGCGGTCACGGGGGCCAGGAGAAGGGCATTGGGCGGGAAGACACCAGCATTTGTTTGCCACTAACAGTCGATGTGAACGTGGAGAGGTTCCGTGATATTTCTGGGCCGCAGCCCCTCCACCTGGAAAGTGCAGGTGTCTGTGAGATCAACACTTTCCAAAGTTCAGCCATTCAAATGTCGAGTTCATGGTTTTGCCGTATCCGTATGGCATTTATACCAGTATTTACTTATTTTTCGACTTAGCTTCAAGTCACCTTAGCTTTTACACTAAGTAATACTATCTGAAATTACAGGTTCATGTATTACTCATCTTTTTTCTTAAAACACATTAAAATAATTACTTAGCTATTAAAACATAAAATGTTCATGCTGCTGAAAATTATTCTGGGGCCATCCGATGTACTCTGACATACGATGGGGACATGCTGGACTCGGGGCTCTCAACGGCTTCCAACCAGCTCTGTGAGTGTGGGGACAGTTCAGGATTCTGCGGACTTGAGCAGAGGGCTAAACTAGGTGGTCCGGGTCTCACCTCTGCCAGTCCTACGAGCCTTTGAAGCCCTTCTCTCGCTTTGACAGTCATCTCTGTCCCACCCAGGCAGCCATCCAGAAAGCCCTGAAGTTGGAGGAGCCCACCCTGGCCCTCAAGCTCTACGAGGAAGCTGGTGATGTGTTCTTCAATGGGACCCGCCACAGGCAGCGAGCGGTGGAGTATTACCGGGTAAGTCCCCAGCTGCGCAGCAGGACACAGATGTGGGCGGGGCCCCCTGGACTTCAGCCTGGACCCTCCTTCCCCTCTTTTGTTGGTAATTCTTTTTCTTCTGTTTGTCATGTAAGAAACGTCCATGCCTGGAGAGAATTTTTATGAGTTTATGGTGCCAAACTGATGACAATCCCTGAGAAGCAAATCTCAACAGATTGACAAAATGCTCCAGAGAATGACAGTGTTGCAGCTTATTTCACACATTAGAATCAGAGGAGGAGATGCAAAGAGGGTTACCTGAAGTCCACAGGTGGTAGATTAAAGGGATGGGAGAAAGCAAAGCAGATAAAAGGATAAAAGTAAGACAGAGAGACACATTTCTTGTACATCGATGGGCACAGGACAGTTAACAGTGAACATTCACAGCACGTGGAGTTGGCATGAGGAGGAACAAGAGGACAGTGAGGGGTCCTGTGGCCTCCTGGCTTGTTGGTGCACCCCGAGGGGCCTGGAAAAGGGAATGACTCTGACGTTTCAAAGGCATGTCATTTTAGATGTAAAAAGGCACTAGACAGGCTCACTTAAGGTGAAGACTGATGTTTGCCAAGGAAGCCACAGGCCTAGGACGTGCCTACCTGCCATGACCCACTTTTGGTGAGGAATTTTTATGTCGAGACCGTCCTATGTGGTCACTTCGGTCTCTGAGTTTGTGGGATCCGCCATGCAGACCTCCCGTGAGCTCACAGGTTTAGTAAGTGGATCCTTTTGTGTCCCAGGCCAATGTGCCTTCTCTCTTCAATCTGTCAGCTCCCAAAGGAGGAGCTGATGCACTCTGTCATTTTCAGGCTTGATAACTTACTCTTCCTGGGAGAACAAACTATACTGGTCATATCTCTCGGGTGCATGGTTTGCAGCACACTCCTGTGTCTACCAGGGTGCCTCCATGAGTCACTGGTAGTGTGGTGGGAGATGACTGGTCTTGCGTGAACACTCCTGTTTATGATATTTTTATTAAATGTAACACCAGCTCATCAGACCCCTGAGTTCACCAGTATTACTACAAAGGGTGAGGCAAGATAATACAAAGGGGGCGATTTAAGAAATAATATTAATTAAATAAATGTCTAGATGTTAAACAGATATGTCAAAAATCATAATTTTTATCACAGAGTGAGGTTGGAAACATTATCTTATCTGATCCTAAAATCTCACTTATTCAGATATTCAGTCATTTGCTTGTTTAATGGATTATT
Organism: Carollia perspicillata; assembly: GCA_004027735.1. Lineage (NCBI taxonomy): Eukaryota > Metazoa > Chordata > Mammalia > Chiroptera > Phyllostomidae > Carollia > Carollia perspicillata. Next base: position 4,116 of record PVKM010026737.1, on the reverse strand, counting down.
CAGTCATCAAACATTTATCAGTCACCCACTATGTGCCAGGTGCTGGACAGGAGACACATCGTGACTGTTGAGGTGCTTGTTGTCATAGGTATTTTTACAGGCTCAGAGAGGTGAAGCGACCTGCCTAACATTCTATGTATTGGGCACTCTTGTACAGCGACACATGTGTATGCTTCAGAGATGAGCACTGTGGGTGCCGAGGGAGCACATGGCTGGGAGGCGAATAACTTTCCTGCTCTCAGTTTCCCCAAACTCAGGAGGCCCGATGTCCTCCGTGCTCCCACCTCTGAGATCTGGGCAGAGAAACAAAGAGGAAGGACCAAGAGAATGAGCTGAGGAAACCCGTGTGTGGAAACCTGGTGGATTCCCGGGTTTTAGTCCCGGCCATCCCCCAACCCGCCAATAGAATGTGACCCTCGTAGAGCAGTGATTTCCAGCTGTTTTCCTCTCATGGTACATATAAACTAATGCCTAAAATTCTGCAGCACATAAAAAATATGTATTTTTTGCTGATTGACAAAAAATAGGTATAATTTTGATTCATTCAGAACCAGACAGCTATTGTTGTGTTGGCGGTTGTCATTTTTTCAATTTGACAGTGTAAGAGAAAAGAGGCCAGTTCCCCTGACTAAAAAGTCAGGTGTTGCATGTTTTAAAAATTCTTGCAGTGCACCAACTGAAAATAGAAACTCACCGTCCTAGAGTATGTTATATCCTGGAAGTTCTTCGGAGTCCAAGATTCCTTGTGCCTCTCTTCTCAGGCTGGGGCTGTTCCTTTAGCAAGGAGGATGAAGGCGGTGAGAACTGAGCTCCGGATTTTCAACAAGCTCACGGAGCTGCAGATCAGTCTGGAAGGCTATGACAGGGCTTTGGAATTTGCTACCCTGGCAGCCAGACTCAGCACAGTCACAGGTAGGTGGTCCCCTCTTGAATGGAAAGGGCCAAGACTCCCCAAGGAGACAGGACAAAGCAGTCCCAGCTTTGGACACAGGCTCTGGACACCAACTACAAGGGTTTGAATTCTAGGTCCAACTGCAGGGAGACCTTAATTAAGCGAGCTGCTTAAGTCTTGAGTTTGTCTTTGGCAAGTGAGGGTTAAAACTAGTACTCATCACATGCAGTTGTTATGAAGACCACTGAGAATCCGTGTAAACCTATAGCAGAGTGCTGGGCACATAATACATCTTTGCTAACTGTTACCCGTGCTACTCTAATTACTATATTGCTGTTGGCGTTATTCCATGAGGACAGGGCAAGTGGTATTTCATTCTATGCACAGACAATGCCCTGTTACAAAAAGACTATGCCCTAAAATTTTAATTGGTTGAGTCCTGGCTGGTGTAGCTCAGTGGATTGAGCGTGGGCCTGCGAACCAGAGGATCAAGGTTCGATTCCCAGTCAGGGCACATGCCTGGGTTGCAGGCCAGTTCCCAACAGGGGACACACAAGAAGCAACCATACATTGATATTTCACTCCTTCTCTCCTTCCCTTCTCTTCTAAAGATAAATAAATAGAATCTTAAAAAAAATTAATTGATTGATCGTTAGTTAGTCAAATGCATGTTTTCCCCATGGAACTGGAAAGTCAATGAAGGTCAGATTATTAACTCAGTATGTAGCCGAAATAGTTTGCATTTACCATAAAAAGCTAGTGGAAAACAATGCAAGTCATTAAAACAGAAAGAAGGCCGAATAGAAAACAATAAAAACCCCCTCATTTTGAAGGTTGATGCTTGAAGGAAAGCAGGTTCGATTAGAGCAGCCTTGATTAGATGTGGAGGCAAATGGAGTCTCCTGTGACGATTCTGGAAGGGACTGTGGGCATACTCAGCAGCCTGAGATGTGGATGCTACTGGGCTTTATTGTGTCTACTCGCACTTGGAGCTCGCTTCCTATCTTTTTGTTTACTGCAAAAAACCTGCGAGCGACTGTCTGCTGATCTCGGAGGAGGCCTTACCTGCGCCCCCCGCCCACCCCTTCCATGGCAGCTGCCTCTGGGAGCAGGCTTTATCCTTCCCGGGATGGAGCTGAACTCCCAGCAGAGGCTTTTCCCACCCTTTTCATGAACTTTTCTGTGACTGAATTTGACCATATCAGAGACTTTTCTCTCCTTTGGATTTTCTATTTTAATTTGGGCTTTTGGCCCTTTGAAGCTCAAAAGTGAGGTTTTTAGATTGTATCTAACAGCCACCTTGCAAATATTTAAAAACAAAACAAAACATTGGAAGCCTCTGTGCTCTTTAAAAGTCCACTTTGTATTAAAGCAGTTGTGACCACCCACCAAAACCCCAAACCACAGGACCCGGATTCGAGAGAATGACGGGTCTGTGGTTTGGTCCATGAAGCTCATCTGAGCCGCGGGCTGGTGAGAGCCACTGCCGGGTGGCCCCAGGGCTCTCTGCCCAGGGAGCTTTTTGTGCAGGAGACGTTTGTTTTGTGGAGTTATTTCACTGTAAAGAGTTCTTAGTTATTCCATCACGCTGGGCGTGTCACCATGTCCCATCACAGGAATTTGGAAGTAAGTATTTCCAAGAATCTTGAGTTAAAGTGACACCTGTAAAGAGGAGAAATTTTTCCTCAGGACTCATCCCAGAGAATCTTGACCAGCACACTCTCAGGGAGCTCTGCGTTTTCTTTTACAGCACTAACCCCAGGCACACTTTTACTTTTGTCTGTGAGATTATTTAAGACAGTAACCCTCGGCTGGGCAGGGACCTCTTTCGCTTTGTTCCTTCTGTCCCGAGCGTAACCCCTGGCATCTAATAGACCTTCAAAGAATTGCACAGAATGAACGAGGGAACAAATGAGGTAAGTGGGGGGGCGGGGCTGCCGGGTGTTACTCTCCGTCTTCCAATTCCTAGGAGATAAGAAGCAGGAGCTGGTGGCCTTTCACCGTCTGGCCACGGTGTACTATTCCCTGCGCATGTATGAGATGGCTGAGGACTGCTACCTGAGGACACTGTCCCTCTGCCCAGCCTGGATGCAGAGTCCCAAGGAGGCTCTGTACTATGCAAAGGTGTATTACCGCCTGGGCCGACTCACCTTCCACCAGCTGAAGGTAAGAGCCAGGCTTCTAAGGTTATGTGAGAGCTGCCATTCAACTATACTCTTCCCTGAGCCTGATCCTTCAGGAGAGACCTAAGATGGCCCAGATGGGGAGTGACAGGGCAGGGAGTGACTGCACTGGGGACCCAATGGCTCTTTCTACTCAGCCTCTTTGGAGACCTCAAAGATGTCTGTCGTCTCTGAGGACAGAACCTAGCTCCCCTTTCTCCTTGCTCTGCTCTGACTGCTGCAACCACTTTATCTATCAGGAGCTGTGGGCACAGTGTCCTGCTTGAGAGCATCTCAGTGACCTGTGAAAATATACAGTAGGAGACCCAGACCAAAAAAACTATGAGCTCCAAAATTAAAATCAAAATTAATGCTGAACTGTTACAGGTAAATGCTTAAATGTTATAGACAAACCAGTCAATGATAAAGTTACATAAAAGTATATTTTAGGAGAAATCTGAGTGTTAGTATGTTTGAAGTGATGAGGCGTGGGGTCTGCTAATGTCCACACGCCTAGGTTCTCAGAAGGTCTTTGTCCCGACTGTCCTGTTTTATCGGCTGGGGCTGAACCCAGAACTGGTTTTCCCAGCCACTTCTAGACAGAACTGTGTTGATGACATGAAACACCCTGGCACAATCCTGGCCCTCAACTCTTGTCTTCAGATGTTGGCTCCCCTTGGCCAGAGCCCCCTGTCTGCTCCAGCATAAGCCTTAATCTCTCAGTGCTGGGGCTTCCGAGCTGCGCGCCTGTGTTTGGCCCTCAGGGGATCCTCGGGCAGCTCTGCGTGTGTTTTGTATTCGCCAGATGTTGTTTCTGGCCTGAATTAATTTATTGAGTTATGAGGGTTAATGGGAACCAGACATCCCTTTCTGAGTCTCACCCAAAGCAGCCTCTGTTCTCCTCCCACTGTGTGAGGAGGGACAACTGGGTGTGAAGGACTCCCCTGCCGTCTTGCTGCTTAGGCAGGTGGTTCAGGAACAAAGTATGTTACCGGACTGTGTGAACCAAAGGCTCCAGGGTTGCCAGAGGAAGGACTCACGCAAACCAGCTTATGCAAAAAA
>PVKM010026736.1:0-19163 GCA_004027735.1 Carollia perspicillata | reverse complement strand
AGCCACCTGCAGCAGGCCTCAGATAATGTACTCTCCTGCTGGCTCCTCTCTGTTCCGGACCCCAGATAACTCCCTGCTGGCCCCCAGACCCCAGACAACCACCTGCTGACTAGCTGACTCCCAGTCTTGGGCCCCGGATAATTTCCGCCCTCTGCTTCTGTGTCCTTGGCTTCCACATTCCTGCTTGTACCACGTGACCCCACCTCTTCCTGCCTTGCTACAAGAGTATTTCATCACCTGCCTAACCCCTCCTCGGTGCCGAGAATTTGGAGGCTGTCTCCTCTGGGTCCGCACACGCACAAATAAAGGCTTACTCCATCACCCCAAATCATGTAAGAGTCCGTTTTTCCGCAACAGGATGAACCCCCACCTGGTGCTCTTCTGTTTCTGCACCAAACTTGTGTACCAAAATAACAAAATGCCTCTGACCACAAAACTCTATTTTACTAAAAAGGAATCTTTTAATAAAACAAGAGCATAAAATTCACAATAAAAACCCAACAACTACTACCGTTAATATTTGAAAGAGTCACAAAGAAAACAAACTTTTTACTCTAAAACAAATATATTTCTTGGAATATAAAATTCACAGCAAAAATTAAAATGCTTACATCGCAGCAACATACACAATTCCAAACTAATGATGAAACAAATAAAAACAGCTTTGCTATGCTTCTAGATACTTCAGGTCCTGACTAAATTTCTTTTCTAGAAAATGATTCAAAATGTGGAAAGTAAGCATTTCAACTAAAGATAATTAAAATTCACTCTGCAAAGTCATGGCCAAATCAGGTCAGTAAAATTCACCGTTAGAAGAAACAAAGTCATTTAAAACTGTTCCCAGTTGAAAATTGATGTATCATGATACAATTCTGACAGAAATAAACTATTTTTTAAACCAAAGATAATTGTATTTAATTCTTCAGAGAATAATGACCCAGAACTTTTAATATACGGAAAAACTTCTGAGACCGTACAACTAAGCGCTCACATGCAACTCCTTCAAAGATCTCCAAAAACAAATATTTTGCAAATGCAATGCTCAACTCTTTGCCACAGAACCAAGTTTGGGCAAACAAAGCCTCCTAAATGAAATGTGAACCAAACTTGGAAACCTCTCCTTTTTGAAACTCAAATTTGGCCTTTATTAAAGACCTAAGCATTGTTTCCTCTAACCAACTTGGCAGACCGAGCAAGCAAACTACACAAACAAAATCCTTCTGCTTACTCAACTCTTTTCACTGTGCTCTTAGAAACAAAAGCTATACACAGGAACTTGGTCATTCAACTCAATTTAAGGGTAAAGGTTGTCATTTTCCAGTCTACTCTTTTCCTTTTCTTACATTTAAAATTTTTTTATTCTTAAATTACAGTTTACATTCACTATTATTTTGTATTAGTTTCAGGTGCACAGCATAGTGGCTAGACAAACATATACTTTTAACAGTGTATTTCCCCATATTTGCAGTACTCAATTGGCACCATACATAATTATTACAATATTACTGACTGTATTTCCTATGCTGTACCCATGACTATTTTGTAACTACCAGTCTGTACTTTTCAATCTCTTCACCTTTTCACCCAGTTCCCCAAGCTCTCTCTCTTGTAGCAACCATCAGTCTGTGCAACCATGTATCTGTGAGTCTGTTTTGTGTCGTTCATCGGATTCCAAGTATAAGTGAAATTCTACGGTATTTTTCTTTCTCTGACTTATTTCACTTAGCATCATATTCTTTAGGTCCATCCCTGCTGTCACAAATGGTAAGATTTTATTCTTTTTTATGGCCATTTATTATTCAGTCAGAAAAAAGATATTTTTATCTTTTTTCTTCTTCTTCTTAAAGAAGACCCTTTACATTTCTTATAATGCTGATTTGGTGTTGATGAACTCCTTTGGCTTTTTCTTGTCTGGGAAGCACTTTACCTACCCTTCCATTCAATGACAGCTTTGCTGGGTAGAGCAATCTTGATTGTGGGTCCTTGCTTTTCATCACTTTGAATCTTTCATGTCAATCCCTTCTGGCCTGCAAAGTTTCTGTTGAGAAATCAGCTGACAGTCTTATCCGACCTAGTTATTTCTTCTTCTAGGCAAGTTATATCTGGGTTTTTTCCTTTAAAGGGTTTGATAATTTCTGATAATATTTATCCTGACATGTTGGCCTATTAATAGTAAGTCCCCCAATTGACTCACTTAATCATGGGTTTCTAACAGAGAACAAGAAGAGACTTAGCTCCTGCCAAGCCACACAGTAACCATCTCAACATTTCCAAATGGCTCCTATTTGGATTTTGTTAGTCAAGTTAAAAAAAAATCATGCTCTGGCTGGTGTGGCTCAGTGGATTGAGTGCCGGCCTGTGAACCGAAGGGTCACCAGTTCGATTCCCAGTCAGGGCACATGCCTGGGTTGCAGGCCAGGTCCCCAGTGGGGGTCGTTCGAAGGGCAACCACATATTGACATTTCTCCCTCTTTCTCCTTTCCTTCTCCTCTCTAAAAATAAATAAATAAAATCTTTAAACAATTAATCCTTAATAACATAATTCATTTCCTAAAACTCTCCACAAAAAAATAAGAATACACAAACACAACAATGGCAGATGATTTCTCTGCTCTCACATGTCTAAAATTAAACTGCAATAAATTAATTTTTATGAAGTCCTCATACCTCATCCCTAAAAAAATATACCAGATGGTTCACACACGTCACCACAGACACAGAAGAATCTATCTGATGAACACTTTTTCCGAATCCAGCAGTTGAGACTTTTAACCATCCAGAGCACTTGAAATCACAGATATCAAAAATGTAACCCCATGGAATTTTTACTTTTTCTAAACATGAATTCTGGAAAACAATCAACTTGAACTACACTGTCAGTGGGGATCTCCCCACTCAGCTCCCTCGGGACTGCAGCTCAGTTGTCAGCAATGCCCTCGCCTCCTTCTGCAGACACAGCGTATGTCCTCCGTGTTCTTTTCTCAAAGGAAAAGTTGCAAACAGTGTTTCTCTCCTTGTTGTTACTCATCCTTCGGGAGAAGTTATTCCTAACCCATGAATTTCCCATGCACCAACACAGCTTTGCAGCAGTGATTCACTTGGACCCTTGCCTTTGGCAAAGGAATCTATCGCCACGTTCTCAGGCTTAGGAATATGCAACAAAATATGTTTACCAGAATATGCATTATTTTTGACACAGATTCACAGAATCGTTGGGATTTCCCAATGATGAAAGCCAATATATCATTTTGCCAGAAAGCATTAAACCAGCAACCTTTCAAAGTCTTGTTCAAAAACACTACATCAGTGTTTTTAAGCTTTATCAAGAGGACAGGTACCCAGAAAATAGGATGCATTAACCCTTAAGTGAAACTATATGGAAAAGAGAGATAATGCTCCTTTTACTAATATAGATGTGGGTTCTATATCTGTAGATTCAACCAAATGTGGATCTAAAATATCTTTTTAAATGTTACATTGTTGCTGACGTGAACTACGTAGTTAGGCCTAAGATAGCTGCTCTCTACTAAATATGTACTGACCTTTTTTTTGGTCATCATTCCCTAAATAATACAGTAGAACAACTATTCACATTGAACTACATTATAATCTGGAGATGATTTAAAGTATATGGGAGGATATGCCCAGATGATATGTAAATCTTATGCCATTTTACTAAGGGAACTGAGCATCCCCAGATTTTGGCATCGGCGGTGGGGGTTTGGCATCCTGGAACCAAGCCCCCAAGGATGCTGAGGGACGGCTGTACTTCGACATCATAGACAACGGAGATGGAAAGGATCACAGCATTCCTCATCACGATATTTTCCTAAAGCACTTCTTTAAAACTCGACTTCTCTGGGAAAACCAACCAGTCACTTTACAAAAAAGTGGATTTTGAAGAACAAGAGAAGTTTGCTTTAGATGATAACATGTGGAGCCAAAAGTGGAATAAGGCACCTCGCAGCTACAGGAAAGCAAGCAGTCGGAGAAGTAATACCGCGCCGACCACACGCGAGCACAGCTGGACAACTCGCAGCACCTGCTCGCTGTCCCGCGGCACAGGGCAGCGCTCGGCGCGCTTCAGTTACCGGTGCTGGACCGCACACGCGACAGCACAGGCTGCCAAGACGCAGGGGCTCTCTGGAGATGGGAACTCGTGTTCCAGACTGATGGGCACCAGTTTCTCCTCCTCTGAAAGTGGAGTCCAGGGCACGAGAGAGCTGGGGCTGTGGTCGCTCTTGCTGAGAGTTGCTTTCAACAGGCCTAAAATGAACATGGAATGGACTTGTCTTAAAGAAGTTCCTGCAATCTCGGGACATGAGGAGTACCCGACTGAAAGAATAACAGGAACAAAGGCCTACCTTTCCTTGATTTGAAAATCCAAATGCTTTATAAAGTGAAAGTATTTTTATAATTCATTTTGCAGCAAACTCTGGTCTGACCTAAACCAGAGAGCATTTTTAAATTCTTTATACATTTGATGGCAAAAACCTCATCTGAACAGATGTGAGAATATTTACAGCCTTTATTTTTTCCAGAGTATAACTGTTCATTTCTTTCATTGCAGAAATATTAATGTGTAATTACAGTGATATATCAGACCACTGGGATGTTACAAAATACACTATAAATGAAAAATGTGTTACCTTTCTAAAATCTAAAAAACTCTGAATTGTAACACACATCTATTACCAAGGGTTTTGGACAGGAATTACAGGCCTGATAGTGTTATTAATATTTATAGCTGATCATGTTAAACCATAAGTCTGAACAAGATACCATTCAGCTAAAGCCTCTCCCATGGCTTCTTGTGTCACTCAGAATAAAAGCCAAACTCTTCACAACTGCCAGCCGTATTGCTATTTAAAGAGGACCACAACATTGACGTCATCTGGTAATTTGTTAGAAATGCAAAATTTCGGGACCCAACTCCCATCTATGATTCAGAACCTGCACTTTCACAGCGTGCCCGGGCGCTGCGCCTGCACCTGGCTTTTCCGAAGCGCTGACCGACCAGGCCTAGATCACGGCCTACCTCTCTCCCACTCACCCACTCTTCTCCAGTCTCTTCGGTTTCCTTGTCATTCATCAGATACACAAGAAACACTTCCACCTGCCTGTTCCCTCAGACTAGCGGATTCTTCCCCCAAGTATCTCTGTGACTTGCTCCCTCACCTCATTCAGTTCTTCACTCAAAAGTCACCTTCTCCAAACTGACGGCTGCCAGATGGGTGGGGGGTTGGGGAAATGGGTGAAAAAGGTGAAGGGATTAAGAAGTACAAACTGGTAGTTACAACACAGTCATGGAGATGTAGAGCATAGAGAATACAGTCGGTAATATTGTAATAACTCTATGGTGTCAGATGGGTACTGGATTTGTCTGAGGGATCATTTCATACTTTATATAAATGTCTAACCCCTGTCCTGTACACCTAAAACTAGTATAATACTGAATGTCAAATGCAATTGAAAATTTAAAAAATTAAATCTAAAATTCACTTTTTCAGCGGCCTTCCCTGACAATTCATATTCCTTCTGTTCCCAAAATACTAACATTTTACCAACTTATGTTGTTTTTTTCCTTCTTCCCACTAGAACATAAACTTCATGAGGGCAGGGACTCTGTTGTCTGTTTTCCTTAATGCCCAGAATGGCAATTCTCAGTGTGGCTTGTGGATCCCTGAGGCTCTTTCTGGGCATCTCCACGTCAGAACAATTTTCACAATTATTCTACGAGGCTATCTGCCTTTTCTGCTGCACTGACATTTGCACTGGTCGTGCAGAAGCTGTGGTGGGTAAAACCACCGGTGCTTCGGCACAAAATGATGCAGCGGCACCACCCTGTTGGGCTGTCATTGTGTTCTTCACAACCATGCACTCAGAGTTTAGAGAAAGAACTCCATGTCACTTAGGAATGTCCTTGATGAAGCAGTTTTAGAAGTATGAGTTTCATTAAATCTTGACCTCTGAACACGTGTCCTTTTACCATTCCATGCGACATATGGGAAGTGTGTGTTAGGCATGTCTGCTGCATCCTGCAGTCTAAGCAGGAGTGAGACTGAGCCGTCAGCTAGACTGGCTGCAACTTTCGTAAACACCACTACACCGCAAACCACGATTATTCAGACTTGGGTGTTTGGTAGGTATTTGCTTGAAAATAAACAAAGTGAGCTTGTCATGTCAGAGAAAATAACTGACAGTATTTACTGCCAGTCATAAAATTCAAGTTTTCAAGTGAAAGTTAAAATTTGGGGGAACTTATATGCACCACCAAGAACTTGACAGCTTGTTAATGTTTAAAGATGTTTCCAATGAAGCTGATAGTGACACTAAAGAATGTGATTTGTTAATATACTGTATAATGAAATGTGTTAACATTTGAGAGATTTGCATAATTCAATGAACTAATTTTTTGAAATGGCAAATGCATGGTCATATGAAATCATGTACAGGTAGAAGATCTGGTCAGAGTACAAGACAGACCAATGGATTTTAATGAAATAGTACCAAATGTTCATTGATGTGGCTTCCGAATCTCCACAGCAACTGACTTTGAGAAATTGCCACTTACCAAGTTTTATGTAATATCAAAGAATATCCATGACTATTTGAAAAGATTATTAAAATACTTCTCTCTCTTTTCCAACCACATATCTGTATGCAGGCCAGATTTTCTTCGTGTACTCCAATCAGAGAAATTTAGTACAAAAGACGATTAAAGATAGGCATTTTCTTCTTTTAAGCTAGACATTAAAGAGTTTGTAAAAATGTAAAATAAAAGGCCATTCTTCTACTTTAAAAATAGTTATTTTCATAAAATATTTATTTATGCTAACATGTAATGGATTTCTTATCATTTTTAATTGATTGATAATTTTTTTAATTTCTGAATTTTAATTTTAAATACAAAAAATAGCAATATATATATAAAACTCACCACACAAACGCATATGCTGCTTAGGTTCCCAGTGTTTAAGAGTGTAAAGGGGGTTCTGAGATTAAAAATTTTGAGAACCACAAGCCTAAAACAGTAACTAGTAGATAGAGTATATTCTGCTGCACTGAACACTTAAAATGTGCTGAGCTCTTGTTAAGTGCTTTTATATGTATTGCATTTATGCCTCAAGACACCGTTAGGAAGTTCGTATTACTACCACCATTTCACAAATGAGACAACTAGTACTTGAAAGAGATTAAGGTAACTCTTCGAAATCTCAACCAGCAAACCCCATACTTGAGCCAAAATCAAGTGACTCCAAATCTCATGATCTTAACCACGATGAATAATAAAGGCCTGCAGGTTAGAAACAAGGCAAACCACATGTAAAAGTCCCGAGCAGTAAGAAGGAGCTAAAATACAGGGTGTGGCAAAAGTGGGTTTCCAGCTGTGCCTACGTAAAACACAAGAGTTTATTCCTGTATTATTCTTTATTTACTATGTTATTATCCATACAAACAACTGCAAACCTACTTCTGCCCAACCCCACCCAAAGCCAAATGAACTGGGGGTTGAAGGGACGCACTCTAGGCAGGTTCATGTGAGCTGAAGAAAGGCCAGATAGCTTCTCAGATGCAGAATGCAGACGCCTGAGGAAATAGCTCCAGTGTAGCAAACAAGAGTACAACTAGTAGTAGACTGAAAAATGGACAATAAAAACCCTGAACGTCTATTTTGCTTCAAGACCCGAGGACAGTAGAGACAAGCTGATATTCTTACGGTCAGGTTCACTCAGGATGCTATTTAAAGTCTTCTTGCTACTGCTGGTTTCCCTGCAGTATAAACTTGAGTATAAAATCTTTAATGAAATGTTTAGGGTATTTTCTGGTTCCAGTGTCCAAAGAGAGTTTCCACTTAACTAAATCTATAAACTCCTGAGAGGATCATCTTGATGGAATTAGTAACAAAGGAACTTACTGTGTGCATTTTATGAAGGGAGTCTTTTAAGGTCAAGGACAGTAATCCCTTCGCAAACTCAAATTTTCCTAAGCTAAAAATTCCTGCTAGGATATGCAGATATGCTTCCTACAGTCTTGAAATTTTCCATGTCCTCTAATATGCAATCCATGAATCCCTTTTGTCAGGGATGATTACCAAATAAGGGATCTAGGATCAGGAAGGAAAAAGCAGGTGAAGTGGGTGGCACAGCAGTAGTCTTAGTTTAAGCAGGGCAGCATTCAGACAAACAACGAAGTTAGAGCAAAGAAAGTAAATGAAATCTGGGAACTGTCCTCACTCCATTAGGAGGGAGGGAGGCCACAAAGGCAAGCTAGTGTTCGCCTATGCGTAACATGTTCGGCGTTGAGACCGTGAGACTCACCCCTGTCAGCGAGAAGGTTTGAAAAATTCAGACTCAGCCACCTATATGTACAGAAGACCAGAAGTTGAAAAACATAACCTCTTACTGCATAATGTCTGCAGCAGTGGGAGAAATAAATTTGTAAACATATTCTCAAAATTTGGGATGAAAGAGATCCTGAATAGTTCCTGATGTACAACGGATGATAATGATAACTGCTATTTTCTTTCTCTAGTCTTCTATTTTTATTTCATGTCAGTGAATATTAAAAAAAGAGGGTTTTTATAGATTCATTAGTGATCCAGATTACCCTAACAGTATTTTTGCCTTGAAACCCTTTTGTTCCTGGACCACAAACTCTTCTACATGGAGTCATCAAAGTAAAAGTCAGGAGTCAGAAAGAGAACGCTGGATGGCAACTTTGCTCACTGGTGTTTCCAGAGCTGAGCGGGCTGCTGTCCAATCACCGTGCCTCCTCCTCCACAGCCCAGGCTTGAACATATGGTGTATACAGAACCGCAGTGACTCACCATTCTGCTAGATCATAAAACAGAAAACATGCACATGAAACCCAGTCACTGGTGTTTCAGACTGCACAGAGCACTGTGGTGTGCTTGCATGGCAGCAAGGGACTGACTCAGACTGCCCAAAGCCTGGTAACGAGACAAAATTTCCTTAGAAAGGGCAGAAATCTGGAACAGAAAGTGACAATATATCCATCAGAGTCAGAAAAATTAAAAGCTGAAACAATGTTCTGGGAATCTCTATGAACATCTCAAACAAGCAAAAGACCAAAGATGCCTGAGCGCTTCACCCCGGGGTACCCAGGAAGAACAGGGATTCCAGACTGACTGCCGGGCTGCTGGGGATTTCAGTGCATCCTGACCACGAGCACTTACCTCACTCTGTGCCACCAGCTTTCCTGAGAAGGGAAAGTTACAATTGTGGGGTGTGGGGGCCTACAAACCTGACTCGACTAGAGCTTACTAATTGTGAGTCTGACCTCCAGAAGTCAATAGGACAAATGGATATTAGCTGACATTACTATTAGCAAAAAAAAATAATAAAAATGTTTTTTAACTTGATTCTTGAGGTACCTGATATTAAGGACATTTCTATGGGACGAAACGCAGGTATCACTGGTAAGACTTTCACAGACAGTAATCAGAACGTGTAAGATGCCATAACCTAGGCCATTAGGGAGGAACGTTCCTTTTTGTCATTCTGCAGTGAGCATTTCCTAAGCTGGCAAGCATTCAGCATGAATGGCACACAGTTTAACATAAGTATTGTCTGATGCGGAGCTAATGTTGTTTGATTTGATTCCGGCCAACATTAATCTGTTGTGATTTCAGCCCCCATGCACATGACAATGATATGTATGACATATATGTGCCAATATACGTGTGAGTATAGATGACAATTATTTAAAATATAAATAAAAGATAAAATACATTATATAAAATATAAAATCAAGCATGCGGCACAGTTGAAAATTTTGCTGGTTAAAGCTTCATGAAGAAATGTATGTTGAACTTAGAGGTACAAGGGCACTCTTATACAAACATGGCTAGAACTCAATATATTCCTACCAGCTCTAATGTGAAGTGAGGACTACCATGTAAACAGAATACCTAGAAGTTTCTTAAGTTACAGTAGCCCCCCTTTATCCATGGGGGAGATATTTCAAGACCCCTAGTGAATGCCGGAAACTGGGAACAGTACTGAACCCTGACATACACTATGTCTTTTCCTATACATACATATCTATGACTAAGCTTAATTTGTAAATTAGGCACAGGAAGAGATAAACACAATCATTAGTTATGAAATAGAACAACTATAACAATATACTGTAATATAAGTTATGTGAATGTGCATTATTAAACAAAGTAAGGGCTACTTGAACACAAGCACTGGGATACGGTGACAGTCAGTCTGATAACCGATACTGCTGCGAAGTGACCGGCAAGCGTGGAGCAGACACGGGGTGGAGATGCTGCAGGAAGAGATGACCCAGGTCCCAGGTGGGAAGGAGCAGGACAACACAAGATTCCGTCAGGCCGCTCAAAACAACGTGCAATTAGGAAGTGCTTCCTTCTGAAGTTTTCCATTTAATATTTTTGGACCTCACTTGACTGTGGGTAACAAACGGGGGAAAGGGGAGATACTCCACCACACTTGAAAGAGTTCTCTAAAATGCCCTTAGTTGAAAGACAGCACTTCTTTTTTTCCCCAGTTCCACTTAAGGATGCGGAAAGGATACCATGCCAATGCCCAACATATCTCACACGTGAATGGCATGGTCCACTAGGCTTAGCGAAATGAAAAGGCAGATAACGTACGTGTGTTTTTAAATGTCTAAGTCTAAGCAGTCTTTTTTTGTTTAACTCTGGAGTTAATGCAGCTTTCTAATAAGCAACATCATTTGTTACTCAAAAAGCACTGAGTGATTTGTCCAAGCAGCTGTCAACAAACCTCTGCTGAAAACACGGGCTGTGTGTTACTGTGCTAACACTGTTAGAACGCCCAAGGACGCTGGGAACCAGGGATCAGAAAACAAAAGGTCACTGCAAAGACAGTGAAAGAAGACTTATCTGACTCAACCGACATCAAGCACAGAGAAAAGACAGCAATTTCTATGTAACCTTATCAGTCTACAAGAGAGAATTACTTAAAATTCTTACATTATCACAATGAAAATAAATGATATTTACAGTTCACAAATGACAACTGGATCAAATTCAGTTTTCTCATAAACTTAAATATTCGTTATACTCTTGAAAGTCAATGCATAAATGCTAGCAGTAAATGTTTTCCCAGGAACAATGAAATGCTCAACAATAAAGGTAAAGTAATATAATTTAGTAGAATTGGGTTCTGCTAAAGACTCTAGTATAGAAAAGCATTTCATCATTACTAAGAAGAAAAAGAGGCTGTTAAAAAAAAAAGCACAGGCAAAATTAATCTCTGGAGCTAGGTGTCAGGACAGTGATAAACTTCAGGGAGGCAGGAAAAGACAGAGGTTACGAGGGGTTCTGAGGAAGGCTATCCAGAACACTGGTGACGCTCTGTTTCTTGACCTGAGCATCAGCTACCCAAATGCGTTCATTTGGCGATAATTCATCAATCTAATGACTTCTGTATTTCATTATGTACTTATTTGTGTATTATGCTCAAATAGGCTTATGCACTATGTTTTTTTCTGTGTGTATGTTACACTTTAAAACTGAAAGAAAGTCCTCGGGGAATCAATAAATACGGCTCCTTACAGTTCCACTGTTCTTAGTATAATGTCATAGTTTAACTGATCCAGAGTAAGGAGGTGCAATGACTATCTCAAATAGCGCTTACTGGGGCCCAAAAATCGGATGGAGGTCCCACACACAACTTTATCATGCCACAGTTAAAAGATTGTGGGGAAAAGGGTTTTCAGGAACTACTTACTATAAAGGACACGTGGACAAAACCAAGGGTGAGGGTGGTAGCGAGGGAGGGAGGTGGGTTTGGCTGGGGTGGTGGGGAGAAAATGCAGACAACTGTAATTGAACAACAATCAAGTTAAAAGAAAAAGAAATGAGTAAAATGAATCTATGCCTACAATCAAGCTTTAGAACTCACACTTTCAGGAAAAAAGTCAATCAGTTGACCAACAGAAAAGACAGATTCTTTCCTTGATGAATACCTACACATCTACATTTACTAAAGATGTGAAGGAAAAGACCCACAAAGAGTGCTTCATTTTTAGAAGCTTTTTAGAATTTGAGTCTAGAAGAAAAGCTAAAAGCAGGCCCACTTGAAACCATAATCTGCCAATGGAAAAACAATCAAAGCCCTCCGAAAACAAAGCCCTCAGCTCTCAGGACTCCCAGGCACCAGCAGATGAAACAGCCCTGCACGCCGTGCCCCACACGCCCCCCGTCCGCCCCCAGTCACATCGATCTGACTGGGGTTTCTCCGGGAGCTCCTCAGCTCAGAAACTAATTTAGCTTAAACTCAATGCTTACATAAATTTAATGAAAATCATTAAACTTTAAAGAGATTGTCTTATAAGCCCTTTTAAAGGAAATCCTGTGCAAAACGGGATGATGAGAACGAGGGCAACCTGAACCCGAACACTAAGCCCTTGACGCGGGGGAGGAGGAGCTACCAAAGGAACGTCTCGCTGCGCAGCCTGCCCGCAGGACACGTTTATTATGCACGCGTGGCAGCAGGCACACGCTGTACCTGTTTTAAAAAGAAAACATTCCTGATTCTGTCTTCATACGCAATAGATTATTTCTTCCCAACCTTCACAAGGATGGTGAAAATACTGACTACTATCACAACCATCTAAAATATTTGGCTGTAAGACTCAATTTACATTTTTCAAGTCTGACTTTGTTCTCGACGAAGTTTCTTTTACTCTTCTCAGGAGATTACATGCATGCCTTTGTCTACTGCTTGACCACTTGTATGACGAGGCTGAGAAAAATCCAATCTACAGAATGCTACAGATCTAAACTTAATTTGCCCTAGATTTCACTGGACATACCCTCCTGTTTCAGTCTTTTATGAATACAGCTCTTTTCATTGAAACTGTGAGCAGGACTTCACAAAACAAATATAAACGAATATAAAACTTCCCTTACCAACCTCAACATAATTTCCACAGAATCCCCTTTGCAAACAACAATGCAGGTGTAAACAGTGACTGTGTAAAACAGTTCTAACTAAACACTAAATGTGCAGGGGCGAGAGGGGAGCCTAATGTAACTCATAGTATGACTGAGTAAAACCCTGTGGCCCCTCATTACTGTCTCACTTATTAAATCTCATTCACGATTAGAAATTATGTTTTTAAAAAGAAAACAGAACTGTTACTTTAGAACAATTACTAATGGCGAGGTCCTTTTAAATGTCAATATTTTAAGATGTACAGAAACTATGCATATAGACCACATGTTCATAAATCACGCATATTCTTTAAAAATAAGTGTTTAAAGGCAAATGAAATGGAGGCAGTCCTTAGTATTGTACTGACCCATGTTTTCAAGATAATCTTAAAATCTTCAGTAAAGACTCTTAGCTCCTATACTAGAAATAAGTACTTTTCAAAAATGTTAAATTGAAGCTTATCAGTTTTAAGGAGTCAAGCTCTTTGGAAATCTAAACTTTAACTTTTAAAATACATAAATATGTATGTGTTCCTTCTCAGTTGTTACCAAATTTCCTTAAGCTAAGGAAAAATAGAGGAAACAGGTTAGCAAGCGCCACCTTGTGGATTCCCTAGAAAATGTTTTTACTCTATTCAGTACAGTTCCAGAGATAAATCATTATATCCAATACACTGTTCTCGATACTCAAAATGTTACTTTAATTTAAATCAAAGTGTTCACTAAAGGTTAACTTTCCAGCGTCCAAATAGCAATAGCTGTATTAAGTGCATTCGTGGCTGTGAGGTAAGATCCTTCTCCTAGAATCCGCCATGTTTTCTGGCCATGTCAGCCTTGGTGTTTCTGGTAAGGAAATTGCCAGGGAGCTTCAGGGGACTCAGGCGCCTCTGCCTTGGAAGAGTCCGGGCTGACAAGGCAAGGCAGCAGGGTAAACCGGAGCAGTTCTGCACGGGGTGGGGGGGGGCACGGTGTCTGGCAGTAACTGGCTGTCTGGGGTGAATGTCGTGCTGGTGATGGCCTGTGGGAGCCTGGACTTAAAAGAGCAGATTGATATTTGACTTCAGGATATCAATTCAGGGTTCAGGATACCAAGTACAAACCTCAGCTCCTTGTGGATGATGATGCGAGACTGCTACAGCTGGAAACCCAGGGAAATCAGAATTGCTACAACTATTTATATAGGATGAAAGCTGCGACACCATCCGTGCCTCTGAGATCCCATTTCATGCTGAACATCGGCATCACCATTCCTTCATGAGCAAGAATTTTTGCCTGCTACATCTTCCGAAACACTAGTACTCCTTTCAAAGGTGTGTGCAAGACCCGCGCTGATGACCTGCTGGGTGGCTGTGGGACAGCTGCTGTGGGACAGGGGTCCTTGGCCAGAGAGAACACCTGTACTACCAAGAGGCTCTGAGTGAGCTGGCCACAGTGGTCAAAGCGCAAAGTGGGAGCTCTCCACATCAGCCAGCAGCCAAAGCCCTAACCCCATCTCCTGAAGTTTCCTCAACGACCATCCAGGTGACATGCCTCCCCCTCTCCCGTCAGAAGAGAAGACGTGCCAAGCACTTCCTTGAGGTGAAGAGCTTCAAGGACAACTGTAACAAATAGAGAGCACTCTGTGATGGTGCAGAAGGGCTCTTGCTGTTGAAGGAGCCGAGAGACTGCACTGTGCTTCCCGGGCGCCCGTCAGGTCCCAGCTGGAGCAGCTGGAGCTCAGGGCGTGTCCAGAGCTCTCAGAGCTCATGCCTAGAGGATTGTCCTCCAAACCTTTCTTGCAGCTGGTTTCAAAACATCAGTCAAGACTTTGTTCTCCCTTGGTGGCCCTTTTTTCTGGAGATGAATCCAGACATTTTTCTTAATGTTCCCATCAAGCTTCCTTAGAAAGTCCTCACTTGGTTCTGATCATAGTTCTTCTGCTCTTGTCCAGACTATAAATAACCCCAAGGGTGAGAGAACGGGGGTGATGAGAATGGTCACAGCAGTGCACTGGCCTGACTTTACAAATTAATAAAATGAACAATTAAACAATTTTTAAAAATCCTTCTCCTAAAGCACTTGAAATATTTATAGCCAAAACATGACATTTGATCTTTACAATATTCTCAGGAATTAGGCTAAAGAGATATATTATACAATGATGAAGCTTGATAATCTTATATACCAAAGGAATTAATAAGGCACTCCTCAGTGGAGAAGTTAGAATGATTCTCCTAATTTTGTAATGTAGCAGAGTCATAGAATATTGCCTTGCAAAATAGAGGCCTTTGTTGTTTATAAAAACTAAATCAAACTCTAAATTCAGTGGTACTAATAAAGAGACACATCCATAGATCTGTGTGTGTGTCTGTCTTATAAGGAAAGTTTACAAATTTAGTTAGGAGTTAAGGTACAGAGTATATGAAGATAAAAACAACAACGAAAAAGACTTTAGAAATAGTATGGTTTTATTTTTCCTGTAACATTGAAGAAAAAATATAATATTCTAAATTTATATAGTGGCCTGGAGTTGTCTGGCCTGCCAGTCAAAAGATACATCTTCTTTGGCCCACACAGTGCTTTTTAAAGGCCCCAGATAATTACCAATATTTAAGATTAGGAAATTCCTCAACACTCCCCATTGTCTATGTTACTTATCCGCCCACTGTAGGCATCCGAGTTGCGGCCCCTTGCTTTACAGC
This sequence comes from Carollia perspicillata, assembly GCA_004027735.1. Taxonomy (NCBI): domain Eukaryota; kingdom Metazoa; phylum Chordata; class Mammalia; order Chiroptera; family Phyllostomidae; genus Carollia; species Carollia perspicillata. The sequence goes on along the minus strand of PVKM010026736.1, from coordinate 3,527 downwards.
TTTTCTTTCCAACTTCCCTAATTTTTTCTCCAGGGTTCTTTCTCCTGGTAATCTTCAGGCGGGGTGGGGGTGGGAGGCGATAACCGTAGCCAAACTCACTTCTTATGTCAGGGAGCATGTTAACTGCTAGAGGGCACTTCAGCACTTTTCTCCTTAAAAGGTGTTTAGTCCTGATTCTACCAGCGTGGCTGCTGCAGCAACGTCTCCGCTGGGGGCCGACAGAAAACCCAAGCCTGCGACTGGCTGGAAGAACGAAGATTCGTGTTACGTAGGGTTTGACATTCACTTTATGGAAGGAGAAAAAGGACTCAATACTTGGGGGTAGATAAGACAGAACATTACTGTGAAAGTCTTAGTTGGTTTAAGATCTGATCGCATTTTAAATTTCTATAACCAAAACAAACCCCAAAGCCCCATAAATTTCTATAACCTCCCACATCTGTTTTAATAAAATTAGCTCAGAGCATACCATTTTGCTAGTGTCCCTAATGATTTTTTTATTAGTTTAAAAAGTAATTGTTTACAATATAACTACCATGTTATATTTAGTTGCCTGGTGACAATACGACAGACAGAATTTCCGTAGCAGCTTTCTTAGGGAACGTTTTTATAATAAGGCACTGGAAAATAAAATATGAAGCTATGAAACTTCATCTTTGATTTGAATTCTTTAAAAAAGAGTATGTAAAGCGATAATAAGCACTGTGTTAAATGCACCAGTTCCTCCAAGTTTTCAGCAGTGGCAATATATTTTTATAATTAAGAAAAAGTTTCAGATGGATGTAATTTAAAGAAAAAAGATTTGAAATATAGAGCATAAGAGTTTAAAACGGTAGGCTTCATTCACTGCAGTTTATAATACCAATTCTAAGTCTGCCTGAAAATCCTAAGTTTGAAAAACTGCTTCTTGATATTTTTAAAGCTGCTGCATTTTTCCCAATAAATAAATTTAGATAAAATTTGCTTACTATAAATTATTGCTCTCTAACTCTAGGGATTATTAGTTAAATGCATTTTAATTATATTTCTATAAAGCTTCTGTTTAAGTTTTAAGATAAAAGGTAAATATGTCAATTTTTAAAAACTGCCCCTTGCCACCTAGTAGTGGCAGCTAAAAATACATAAAGCAACATATTAGAATTGCATATTTATTTTAAATGTAAACTTACTTATGAAAAAACTACCTTGGGACAGATTTTATTTTTTGCAAATTATCTAATATTGATACACTTAACATACATTTATTTCCTTCCCTTGTAACAGAAAATAGCTTATTATAACAAATGTTGGAGATTTTCTGTTGAAATTTTTTTCATGTTTGATTAAATGAAAATTAGCTCCAAAAATATCATTTAAAAATTTTCAAATGCCTCTATTTTCCCTAAGGTAAATTATTATAGTTGAAAAACAAGATGAAAGGGAAAAGTTTTGATCAGCTTGAGCTAAATGAGATCTCACCTCAAAAAAGTCCTGAGACCTGTGTGTGCGATCACAGCAACTTCCCTCCCACCCTTCTCAAAGTTGGCACTCGTGAATGTTAGTGTGTGTGTGTGTGTGTGAAAGGGAAAGAGAGGGAGAGAGAGAGAGAGAGGGAGGGAGGGAGAGAGGGAGAGAAACGCCACAAGAGACAGTGCAAGAGCTCCTCTGTCTGGAGAGCCCTGAGCCCAGCAGAGGCGGGGGGAGGGCGGCGCTGGGAGCGGCTGGTGTGTCTCAGGAGCGCTGCAGAGCCACCTGCCTGGGAAACTCAGGACGACAGGCTGCTAAGTGTTCTGCAAGTCTCCCTGCTGTACAGCCACGTTCCTTTCCTCCTTCCTTTTTAGTACTTACTATTAATCCACTGTACTCCCTTTTCGTGTTCTTTTGAAGTAAAATCCTTTTAACTTCAACCAAAAGAGTACGTTGACAAGTTGAGAATCATTTCTCATTCAAGGAATATAACCTAAAGTCTCTAGTTAACTTTTAAATATTATGATGAAGGAAGAAAAAAAACATGAATTGTGTTTGTGTTTTTATGGTTCTCATCTTTAACTACATATTTTTCACACACACATATAATGAGATAACATCCAAATCTGAGAATATTAACAAATGCCATCCAAAGACTTAAATAGGTAGCATCACCAAAGACAACTTGCAGGGGTTAAAAAGTCGACCAATTTTTTCTGAATTAAATAAAGAATTATTAGCAATACATGAAGTGTTCAATAAGCCGCTGAATTCATCTTTGCTTTGGGGTTTCAGCACATTCTAGAAAGCAATCTTTAGAATTAGCTTTTTGGTTCACTGCTTAATGATTTCTATTTAGCAACTTTAGCAACACTTAATAAGACAGTTTTTAATTGAGGGATAATATGCAAACGCCCTGTGAACTTGCCTAACCCACCAAGGCCTGAAAGGGAACTTGAACATGGAAGGGCTTCCTTTTAGGGCTTCAGGCCCTCCTAGTGGACTGAAACAGAAGTCTGTTTCCTAGTGAACATTGGACACACAGCAACGCTGAAGAGACCAGCAAACCAACCAGGATAAACAAGCCCTGTGTTTGCACATACTGTTTATGTCCCCTCTCCTCTGCTCTGAAAGTTGAGTGAAGGATGAAGAGGCTTTTTATAGCACATGAAGCAGTGTAAATCCAACCAGAATTTCATCAGAAAAATTTTTTTAAAAGTCCAGCTGACAAAAGCAACCAAGCCCAAAGCAAATGCTGTATCTGCCCATAACATGCATCAATATTGCAAAAATATCTGTATTTCTTTCTTTAAAGAATGAAAATAGAATCATTAGGCAACAAAAACAATAAATGAGAGGTTTTAAGACATGTTAACTACTGTTATCTTGGCATTATTAAGTTATGGAGAAAAATAAAGAATGCTTTCTATTTCTGCCCTGGGAATTGTTAAACTAGAGGGAGTGCTGTGGTTTGAGAACTATTTTACTGACTTGAATATTTTTTGAGTACCTACTATGTGTGATGCACCGTGCCAAGTACAGTAAGGAGCACAGCAAGGAGAAGGAATAAATCTTACCATATGGATCATCAGCCTAGAAAAGAAGTGATAAAGACACGTAACCACTACCGTGGAAGAAGCACAGTGACGGATGTCACAGGAGGCTCATAGATCAGATGATAAAAGAATCAGAAGATGAGTAGTCCTTTTGGAGGCGTGGCAGGAGCAGGGCAGAGGGTGGGGTGGTGGCAATGACTGCAGTACTAAAAGCAAGGGCCGAGCAAGAGATGGAGATACAAAGAAACAGATATGGAGGCTCTCAGCGATGACCAAGCTGCAACAATTACTTCCCACCTAACTGGATATTAGAGGGGAGGGCAGAGAGGATGGTAGAATGCAAGCTAAGGATTAGGGGCTGGGAGCACGTGGAACCTGAAGTGTCTGCAGGAAATCCTAATGGAGATTTGGAGGGTATGAAAGGGCAAAGCCAGAGAGGGAGACTTGGGAATCATCCACTCAGTGCTCACTGTTGAAAACCCATACGTTCCCAAGCGAGAAAGGGAGGTCAGTTCTTAAAAAAAA
>PVKM010026735.1:0-19120 GCA_004027735.1 Carollia perspicillata | reverse complement strand
ATAATATTATGATGGCAGGGTCTAATGAAGGCAAAAATTCCTGGAGCCCTCAAAAGTTATTATGTGGACCTGGTTGGAGGTTACTGACTGGGAACTAAACATGAAAATAACAGTCTTAAAAATATCTGGGAAGAAATAAAAACCTACACAAATATTAAAAATATCCCAGGGGTCTACCACAATTAACTTTCACATATTGTTTCAGCCCCCAAGGACCAGTCATGACATTTTTCAACAGATTTTTCTGGTCCCTGAAGGCAACATGAAGGAGGTCTCTCTCGGCTGAAATTACTTTCTTATTATACCTAGTTACATTTGCAAAATTCTTTCTTTCATGTCAGCCTAAATGATTTTCAGAGTTATTAATGTTAATGTTTAATAAACTAGTTGCCATGACAACAATCATATCACAGATGTTTTGTTAAAGCCTCTCTGCAGCATACACCTTTGTCAATATGTTATTTTGGACATATGAGAAGATAAATATTTGAGAAAGGCAGCACCTCTCTCAGGTTTCAAGCTCACAATTTGCATTACTAATTATATCCTCTCTTCAAGGAATAAAAAATAAAAATATAGTATTTAAGACAATGTTGATGGGCTTAATCAAGAACATCACACAATAAAATGTCAAAAGAAAAATCACTTTTTGAAAATAAAATGTAAGGTGAAGAAATAAAAGTTGTAATCATGAAATATGTATGATTTTATAAATTTTAACTAATAACCATAAATGTTACAAATGATTAGCAATTTTTTTAGTCTATGGGAATTTTTCTTTATGGAGTCTCACTAATTATTAGTTTATGTTTAGCACACTAACTGCTGACATATATCGGTCACTGACTGGGAAGTTAAGCAATCTTGACTCATTTTCTCTCTCCATCACTCTCTCTTATCTGATCTTGAAGTTAAGGCATTTGAAACTATCTAAAAAACCTGATCATTTTTTTTCAGAATTAAAATAGCAATATTTAATAGCTACATATTTTGGTGACTAAATGCCTTTGGCTCTGCTTCACTTTTCTATTTATTATTAAATGTTTTATTTTTTTTAATTAAGGAAAGGTACTAACAAATGGAGTTTATGAAAAGTCATTTCTGAACCCCAAAAAACAACAACATATTTTTCCCATTTCCATCTGCTTTAAAAAAAAAACAAGGAGACACTCAAGGGTGACAAGGTACATACTGATCTCTAAGTGAGGCATCCTGCCACCAAGAGTTGGTCATTGAGTCATCTCTTGCCATCTCTTTCTCATTTATGGAGTGGATAAAGATTTCTGGTGTATATCACCAGATCCAAATTTGGAAAAATGACCCTATGTTGTTGTATGAAGGAGTTGCATACCTTTTTTTTTCTGAGAGGTTATATGGGCATGGACTTTGATCAGAAGTGGTTTTTATGTTTTGTGTGGGAAGTGAATTTTTAATGAATTCATGTGCTCAAGGACAAAGGAAGAGGTTGATGCTTCTCATGAGAGTTTATATACGGTTATGTAAGTTAAACATTGTTCTTTCTCTTTCCCTATGTTGGAGAACCAGACAAGCTGTGTCTTTATGTCTCCTAAAGGTTGGAACCTTTGGTTCCTTCTTAATACTAGGCTGACCGATGTTTACACCAGATAAGTACTTCTCCAAACAAATTCCAGTAAGGATGCATAACAAATTTCATTTACAGCAGTGGTATAGGGGTCATGGTCAAATGTGAAGCAAAAGTGAACACAAGGTTATTATTTGTTCTTTAAGAAAAAAACTTTATTAGTTTAAGTCATCAAGAATGTTGCAAAAAGAAAAAATGAATTATAGGTTGGCCTTTTAGTCTCTTTGTTACTATGTGAAAGTGGGTAGTTAAGATTACTCTGAAAGATTGCAAACACATTCATTAATTTTAAAGCTCAAGCCTTTGAATTTAGAAAACATGAACAAAGGAATTTTTTAAAAATTTAATGGGTCACCTATCATGTTTGAGAGCCCTTAGGCTATATGAAAACACAATATACAAAGCTTTTCATTATTTACCAGGGAGAATGTTATGATCTGTTAAGTAGGCCCTTTTTGATTACCATTGAGTTAATTGATTGCTTTCCAAACAATATTTGTAGAAAAGTAAAAGTAATAATAATAATGATAAACTAAGTTAAATAAGTCAGTTGATGAAAGACAAATACTGTATGATCTCACCTATAAGAGGAACCTAATGCACAGAAACAAACTGATGAGTACAAAGAAACAGAGGCATGGAAACATGGAATAGTCTGACAATGATTAGAAGAGGGGGGAGGGGGATAATGATGGAAAGAAGGGGTAGGGAGTAGTCAAAGATTATGCATGAATAGCCAATGGACATGGACAACAGTGTGGGGACTGACTGTAGGAGCAGGTGGTGGGATGGTGGAATAGGTAGAGGAGGTCATAAGGAGAAAAATTGGGGAAACTGTAATAGAACAATAAAATATTTAAAATAATAGTCCTGGTTGGTGTGGCTCAGTAGATTGAATGCTGGCAACCAAAGGGTTGCAGGTTTGATTCCCAGTCTTGGGCACATGCCTGGGTTGTGTGCATGTCCCCAGTATGGAATGCACGAGAGGGAACCACACATTCATATTTCTCTCCCTTTCTTTTTCCCTTCCTTCCCTCTCTAAAATTAAATAAATAAAATCTTTAAAAAATAAAATATTTAAATAATAATAACAATAATAAAAGGAAGCCACTTTTTTTCCTATTTTAAATTTTATGTCTTGGGGTTGGGTTTGTTTGTTTGTTTTTGTAACTGAATGTTAGGTATGTTATGACACTAATTACTTCTCCAGCAAGGCCAAGGTGGCATCTCTGACCAGCTACATGATCTGCATTCTCTTACTGGCTCTTTTTGGGGGTTAAAGATACAGGTTTTCAGGATGAGGAGCAGGGATGACAAGACAGCTATGGTTTGTGTTAGAGAACATAATAAAGCTGATTGGCTCATTGAAGGAATTAGAAACCTGTGGGTATGTCTTGCATACTGCTTTTATTTTATTTCCTCATTCTAAATTTCTCTGTGAAATGTACAAACTCTACCCCCTTTTTTTGTATTCTGTAGCTCAAAAATGTTTAAAATATACCCTCCAATTGACAGTAGTCTCAGTTAAAATATTTTTGAAATAAAAATTAAGTAGTATTTTAGGTTCATTTTAGAAAATGTATTTTACTCCTTTAAAAATAGATGCAGTATAGCCTACTTTCTTTTATTTCAGAAAATTAGCTTTTAGTCTTAGAAATTAAAGGGGGATTTTGTTCTGGGTTTTGTCACTGACAGTAATATCACTGATAACATTATACACATTTTGTCTTTTTTCAAACACACTATACACGTTCTGAGTGTGTACTCTAAATTATTAGCAAAAACATGTTTTTCTGGTTTGTCTTAGTTGTCACTATAATTATAATTAAATAATTTTCTCTCCCCAAAGTTTTATCTAGGCAACAAATTTCTGTATATTTGAAAATCTGGTAAAAGGTTTCATTCATTCTGGTATAGTCCATTCTGGTACATTGAATAGTAGTTTAAAATATAGTCCATTCTGATACATTGAATAGTAGTTTAAAATGAAGTAAATGATGCTCCTACTATGTGGAGAGAAAAAATGACCCGTCCTGGACATTATCGATCTATCCCCCCAGCTGAAGGTGATGAGGGAGTGGTTTGCTATTGTTTTAGAAATTCTCAGGAAAGTCTAGAGCTGCTGAAAAAGAGAAGATTCTCTATATTGACCCTTGAGAATGCTGTCCCTCAGACCACCTAGTATCCAAATTTTGGGAATGTATCCTATATGTCAGAACAATCTATGCTGCTATTTTGGACTGATTACTATTGCTTATTTTATTTTTACTATGCCATTTATCTTTACACTTCATTTCCAAATTTCCTGGATAACTTTCTGAAATCATTCAAGTTCATCCTTATTTTTTATACTGAATAACCAGTCAATTGATCTCATACTTCTGCCACAACTTCTCTAAAATCTTCAAGAATAAATTTATAACAAGATTTGTTACTTTGACTCATGTTATAATTTATATCCTTTCTGAAATATTTCATCTTCTTTTATTTCTTTTAAATATTAGGTTCTTTTGGTTTTCAGTCTATGTCTTTGAGCATTCATTACTTTTCCTCCTTTTCTGACTCCTACTCTATCATGTCTCTCATTGGTGCATTTTTTGGAATGGAGAGGTCAATATCTTTTTTTTATATATGCAGAAGAAATGAAGTATAATTAGTTTTAAATGTTTAATAATTAACTAATTATTTAATTTCCTAGCTTTACTTGATATGCTTATTATTAAATCCAGCTTAATTCCTATACTTTTTAAAAATTTATAATATGAACTTTTAATGACATAAGAGAAATAGAGACAATCTAAAACCACTGAGCATGAACACTTTACTCCAATAGAGAGATGGCCTATGAGCTTTAGGCATAAGTCTGTCCCTAGAACTCAAATTTATAGGCACCAGTGGAAAAAAAAAAAAAAACCCTAGGTAGATCCTGTATCTCTTTTCTGCACAGCATATTGACCAATGCACATTGCAGCTCTGCTTTTGGTGTGTTGACCTGTTTAATGTCAACCAGTAATAAGGCACAACACTGTATGAGAAGATGTACTCTCTCTGTTATGCTTTTAAATGAGATTTTATAGATTTCAATCTGCATGGCAAATTTGCTGGAGCTAGAATTTAACCAGAATCCTAGGGTTAAAAGCTTTGCTCTCTATTAGAAGACAGCCTTAAACTATTTTTATTCCAGGTCACTTTTTTTTAATTAAATATTTTTTAAGTTGAATAAACTGGGCTGACACTGATTCACAAAACCATATAGGTTTCAAGTGTACAACTCAAAAAAACATCATCTATGCACTGCATTGTGCATCCATTGCCCCAAGCGAAGTGTCTTTCACACTCATTTCCCCAATTTTGCCCACTTTCCCTCACTCCCTTTTCTCTAACAACACACTGCTTTCTGTGTCTGTGTGTGTATATATATTTTTTGCTTAATCCCTTCACCTGCTTTCATCCAGCTTCCCCAAACACCTTCACCTCTGGTGGCTGTCAGTCTATTCCATGTATCTAAGCAGCTATTTCTATTTGTTCACCAGTTTATTTTGTTCATTATATTTTACCTGTAAGTGAGATTATCTGGCATTTGTCTTTCTCTGACTATTTTATTTCACTTAGCAAAATAATCTCCAGGTCCATCCTTGCTGTTGCAAAATGTAAAACTTCCTTTTTTATGGCCAAGTAATATTCCATTGTATAAATCTATCACAACTTTTTTATCCACTCTTCTACTGATGGGCAGTTGGGTTGTTTCCAGTTCTTGGCTATTGTAAATGATGCTGCAATCAGCATAGGGGTGCATATATTCTTTTGAATTAGTATTTTGGGTATCTTCAGACATATGCTTAGAAGTGGTATCACTACATAATAAAGCAGTTCTATTTTAATTTTTTTGAGGAAACTCCATATTGTTTTCCACAGTGATTGCACCAGTCTGCATTCTCACCAACAATACACAAGGGTTCCCTTTTCTCCATATCCTCGCCAAGACTTGTTGTTTGTTGATTTATTGATGATAGCCTTTTTAACAGTCATTTATACATTCATCACTGAAGCCCTAAGGTATTTTGCTGTCAAGAAGCAGATAACTTACTTACTGAAGTGAATGTATCTTCCATTGCTTTCTAGCCTTTGAGCACATTTTTAGGTAACAAGGAAAAAAAAAATATATATATGTATAGTGATTTTAGTTTCTAAAATAGAAAGAATCAGGGAATATAAACATAAGCTTAGAATTCTTTAAAAAGATACTTGCAATGGTAGTTTTATTTAAAATCTAACACTAATCTTTTCACATTTATGATTTTACTATTTTATTATTATTACTCTCCTTAAAACAAAAAAACATTAAAATCAGGGAAATCAGCTAGTGGGCACTTGTCAATGGGTACTAGGTTGTGTAATCCATTTAAGAACCATGCTTCTGTAATAAGTTAGAAGAGGCCAAGAGATCTGATCTAATAACTTTTTAAGTAGAATATTTGATCAATAATTATGGAGTTTTCAATGACTGTGAATCAGTTAGGATGTTTTTTGTTGCAAGTGAGTGAAAACCCAACTCTGCTTTGCTTAAGCAAAATACAGGTTTATAGACGTGTATAATGAACAATTCAGAAGTAGATCTCCAAGCTGGAATAATTTTAAGGCCTAAAAGATCATCACCAGAGTATGGTTTATCTCATTTTACATTTATTCATTAAGCTTCACCTGTGTGAGCTCTATTTTTAGGTTCTAGCATCTCCCTATGGAGAATGACACTTCCCCAGTGTTCCCAAATGAAACATCAGAATGGAGTTTTAGAGGGCTCTGATTAGTCTCATTTGTGAAAGTACCCACCTGAGAACCATTTATGATGTCCAGAGATTCAATGACTGCCGATTCTCCACCTACACCATGTATCCAAGTCTGTGAAAATGCTGTCCTCTGGAGTCCTATGATTCAGAGCCAGCCTCCATCTCCTGGGGCTGGGGATGTGGTCAGCCTGACCTAAGTAAGGAAGACTGTGCTTACCCTAAGCTGTATACAGTTTTCTGTTGTCACAAGAAAGTAACTCCTGGGGCCAGCAAAACATCAAAATTCATTATGGACAATAATTGATATATTGACACCTCTAATTCATTTGGGCTCTAACTGGTTGTTATTATTATTTTATAAAAATGAAGTGAGTCGCACATTTATTGAGCACCTCATATAAACTGGATTCTATGTTAAATAATTTAGTGAGCTTTTCTAATTTTTTTCATAGCAATCCTGTCAGTTAATTGTAATTATTGTTTATTTTTAGAGCTAAAGAAAGTAGAATGATTTTTGACATGTCTGTCTGATTCCAGAACCTACATGTGTTCATACAAAGAACAAACAGAGAATGTTGGTTGCAAACATAGATTTAAATATAATTTCTACAACTTAGTAGTTACATTTCTTAAATCCTCCACTTAGGATTTGGATATTTTCTCCTATAGTTAATGAATAACCACTTAAGTGTTGTTCTGGCATGACAGGGACATGTCAGAGACTTGTGATTAAAATTCATCCTTATTACTCCAATTTCTGTCAATCCCTTTTTGCAAGGTGCAAATGCTAATTACTCATGGAATTTTTAGTTACGTCAACCAACCTCCACTTCCAACATTCTTCCCTGGAATTCTTTTTTTTTCTTTTCTCTGGTTAGTTTTGCTCAAATTCTATGCCAGTGAGGGGGTTCTTCAGTGTTGTATCTTCATTGCTTAACATACTTTGTGTCGACTCTCGTCCACACCTTCCTCTGGTCAAATCCAACTCTCACAATGACAGTAGTACAGTCTAGAAAAGAAATCCAAGCAGAACCAGTTTCTCCCACTCAGGCCTCTTTCAGTCAATATGAGGGTGACAGTTTGTCTTTTTTTAGTTCTTGGTTTCTTCCAGCTAATGATTTGAGTATGTAGAATCAGAGAGACATTATGAAAGCACAGTCAGAGGATTAAATCACAATTACTTGATTGGATTCAGAGAAAAAAACAAAAGTTCATCATTTTCTCCAGAAACACTGGTTTTAGGCTCATGTCTTTGTCCACAGCACCAGCTTCTCCCAAACTCTTTTGCTGACCTTCACTTAATGTGGAGCTAAATAACACCGTGTACACCTGCCAAAATCACTATTCATTTCATTTGCACAGTTACAATATTATTAAAATGGTGAAATGACCCAATTTAACCTCATTTGGATACTCTGCTCTAGTAGATCAGGATTTCACTGGATTTGTGGCTCATCTCATTTTTGTGGTCTAAGATATTCTATTTATACTAATTATCCTTGATAATGCACTCTTTTAACATAATAAATTTCCTCTCTAATTGATTAATAATGTCCACACAACTGATTATATGTTTGTTGACTCATTAAATAAAAAAGTAAAGGATTTAATGTGTATATACAAGAGTAACATAAAATAAACAGTATTAGGACAATTATTTGAAACTCCATTTATTAAGCAAGTGATTATTGAGCATTTTGTATATGACAGTACACAAATAATAGGCCCTCAAAATATAATAGTGAGCAAGGTAGAAGTGGGCCCTTCTTTTATGTTTTTGGTTCAACCTTATGATATTGCTGATATATCATAGTTTTTGATCTACAAAAGTGTAAAGTTCAGTTGTTTCAACTAATGATAAGTGATGCTGATATCTAAGTAGGAGATGTAAAATGCAATGGCACAGAAAGAACAAATTTCATTGAGTGAATCATGAACAATATTTTAAGTTCCCTCAGTAGCTCCTTAACTTTAAATAATTTAATTAGATTGGGCTCAGTTTCATAAGATACCAGGAACTAACACAAGAATTATAGCAGTGAGTGGTACCAGAACTATAAAGTATATGCATAAAAATGCATTTGTGAGCATACAGTCATGTATCTTTTTAAGACAGGATGTGTTCTGAGAAAAGCACAGTTGGTTGATTTTGTTGTGTGAACATTGAACATCAGAGGGTATATACACTTCCATAAACCTAGATGGTATAGTAGCCAAAAATCCAGGCTATATGGGATAGCCTTTTGCTATTAGGCTACAAACATGTGCAACATGTTAACTGAATGCTGTAGGCAATTGTAATGTGTTTCACAATGACATCAGGGCAGCTATAAACTCACTAGGTGACAGGAGTTTTTCAGCTCCATTATAATATTATGGGATCACTCTTGTATATTTGGCTGGTAATTGACCAAAATGTCTTTATGTGACTCATAACTGCATTGTTAAATTCAATTTTTTTTATTTTAATATATTTTATTGATTATGCTATTACAATTGTCCCATTTCTCCTTTTGCTCCCCTCTGTCCTGCACACCCCCTCCCACCCATATTCCCCTGCTTTAGTCATGTCCATGGCTTGTACATATAAGTTCTTTGGCTTCTACATTTCCAATACTGTTCCTACCCTCCCCCTGTCTATTTTCTACCTACCACTTATGTTACTTATTCTCTGTACCTTTTCCCCTTCTCCCCCCACCCACTCCTCTGTTGATAAACCTCCATGTGATCTCCATTTCTATGCTTCTGTTCCTATTCTAGTTGTTTGCTTAGTTTGCATTTGTTTTTGTTTCAGGTGTGGTTGTTAATAACTGTGAGTTTGCTGTCATTTTACTCTTCATAATTTTATCTTCTCTTTCTTAGATAAATCCCTTTAACAATTCAAATAATAAGGGCTTGGTGATAATGAACTCCTTTAGCTTGACCTTATCTGGTAAGCACTTTATCTGCCCTTCCATTCTAAATGAAAGCTTTGCTGGATAGAGTCATCTTGGATGTAGGTCCTCAAGTTTCATGACTTGGAATACTTCTTTCCAGCCCCTTCTTGCCTATAAGTTCTCTCTTGAGAAATCAGCTGACAGTTTGATGGGAACTCTTTTATAGGTAATTGTCTCATTTTCTCTTGTTGCTTGTAGGATTCTCTCCTTAATTTTAATCTTGGGTATTGTAATTATGATGCACCTTGGTGTGTTTCTCCTTGGGTCTAACTTCTTTGGGACTCTTTGAGCTTTCTAGACTTCCTGGAAGTCTATGTCCTTTGCCAGATTGGGGAAGTTCTCCTTTATTATTTGTTCAAATAACCTTTCCACTTGTCGCTCTTCCTCTTATCCTTCTCATACCCCTATAATTTGGATGTTGGAATGTTTAAAGATTTACTGGAGGTTCCTAAGTCTCTCCTCAATTTTTTGCATTCTTGTTCACTTAGTGTAGCCTTAATTTGTTCATCTAATTTTCAAACAAAATCAACCTATTCTGTGAGCTTTCTGATAACCAGTGCTTTGAACTGTGCATCTGATAGGTTGGCTACCTCTTTGTTGCTTAGTTGTACTTTTTTCTGGAGTTTTGATCTGTTCTTTTGTTTGGGCTGTTTTTTGTTTGTTTGTTTGTTTTTGTCTTGACAGGCCTCTCATGTAGTGAGGGGTGGAACCTTAGATGTTCACCAGGGTGGGGTAACCCAGGTTGCTTCATCGTGTCACTGTGTATGGGTAAGGAGTCCAAGAAGGAACAATGGCACTTGCTTTGCTCTCTGCCGGCTTTCAGTCACTTCCTTCACTTCCCGCAAGCAAATTGGGCCCTTCTGGTGCTGATTCCCAGATGGGTGTGTTTGTGTACATTTTTGGACCCTGTGGATCTCACCAACAAATTTTCCTGCTGCTGCCTCAACCCCCACAGGTGTTTCTAATCAGAGGTTTGAGGCTTTATTTACTCATGCTGGAGCTCTGTGTTGCGCGGTCTGTCTTGCTCCCCAATCATTTTTTTTTTATTATTTGTTCAAATAAATTTTCCCCAATCATTCCTCCCAGTTTATCTGCATACAAATGTGGGACCACCCACTCCACCAGTCACCACTGCCAGCTGCAGCCTTGCATGCCCCCACTCCACAATCTGGCACTGGGTCCACCCGCCGCCACCTTGCCAGCCTGGTCCTCCACCACCACTTTGCTGTGAGTCCTCTCTGTGGGCCGATCTCTGCCCCTCCTACCAGTCTGGATGAGTGTGTTGTCTTTATCTCCTTGGTTGTCAGACTTCCATATAGTTCAATTTTATGTCATTTCTGTTTGATTTTTGTTTTTAAATTTGTTGTTGTCCTTTTGATTGTGCAAGGTGGCACAGTGTGTCTACCTATACCTCCATCTTGGCTGAAGTCCTAAACTCAAAGTTTTGACATAGGACTTAATGAATGTTCAGCAACTCTATCATCACTTTTAATAAAATAAAGAATTTATTTATTAAATTTAAGCCAAGGGTTCTCTAAGCAATTTAGCACACAGGTAATTGAACATAAACATATTGCCTATTAATGTTTCCAATATTTGAGTTTTGGCCCAATCACAATTTCACAATGCAAATAATTCCTTTTTCTTTTGTTTTGTTTTGCTTTAATTAGCTTTCACAAAGAAATATCTTCACGGGCCTGAATCTTTATAATATGAAAGCTCTTCAATCACAGGTAGGAAATAAGTTTGAACTAAAGTAAATAAAGTTAAGAAAAGTACACTTTTTTACATTACTGCTCGATTGCTTAATAAAACAAATTCTGCCTAGTTAAGCATTTTTTCCTTTACTGGAAGGTAATAATATTCCCGTTGAATTACTTCTGAAAAACAAATTGGGAAAAATTTAAATAAGAAAATTATTATTCTAGAATTAAAAAGAAAGAAAACACATTTTCAACTTTAGGTTTTACATAAATAAAATTATATATATATATATATTTCAATTGCAAATCAAATTTTATTTTATTTTTTTACCTTCTTTCTTTTCTAAAAGTTTTATTTTTCAAGTACAGCTTACATTTAATATTGTTTTGTATTAGTTTCAAGTGTACAGCATAGTGGTTAGACAATCATACAGTTTAATCTTATGTAGTGATCATAAATAGCTACCTAGTGAGATTATTGTTCCTTCTTCTTTCCTTGTCATCTCTTTAAGTGATAATCCAAAACTATTATCATTTTATTGTTCAGTAATACCAAATTCATGAAATCAACAATTATTTATAAATCAGTTTTCTGAACAACTCTCACACTTTTTCATACCACCTGTTTCTAATTTACATTTGAATCTGCAAATTGATAAAGTTACTAGTTTAGAAATTACCAACTGTGACTTCTTATTTTAGGAAATACAAATGAGAATGCAGCTCTCCATAGAGCTTTTTCTTCATTCTTTTAACAACCAAATAATTCCCAATTTTCTGGTATGTAAATTCAATGTGATCAGTACAAATAAACAAGCTGACAAGATTTGGGCAGTTGAAACCCATTGTTTTATAATGTCTTTGTTTAAAATCTTTCATAATTCATTCTCAGAAATGGCCTTCCTAGTAATTAGTTACCTTAATGTCTTCATTTTCATTTAAATGTTCAATGATCAGGATAATTAGAATTAATTTGGCATTGTCATTTTATGGAAATGGAGCTTCTGTCACTTATCATGAACATCCTGCAGGCTGTGTTACCAGAGAAATATGCGACTCCTTCACTTCACACACTGGGTTTATAGTCTTTGGTTCAAGTGGTAACAGTAGGACCTGGCCTAATTCCAGTTTAAATGTATGCTATTTTTGATAAAGGATTGTGGGCAGTAAAGCTGGGAGCCTTGCCTATTGTATATGGCATTCTGTATGTAGCTAACTATGTTTATGAAAAACAATACAAGAAACTTATTTGTTTTTACTCATCTTGAAATTTTAGAGGCTGAGCTTGATCCTACAGCTAGAACAAAGTAAATCTCTCTTTGAATTAAAATAGAAAAAATGCCAATCCTAACTTTTTAAAGACTAAATAGAATATAGGAAAGCAAAGTTTAAGAAATTTAGTACCAGAAAACCTATGAAGAAGAATGAGTGCTAGTGAATTTTCAAACTGGAAGAAACATTTTACTTTACTTAGTATAGGGTCCTCTAATACACATACACAGAAACATATATAGTTTGTCTGGAAAAAGTACAGACATTGTTTAATGTAATGAGAACAGTTTGTATGACATCATTGTAACCTGCAGCCAAGGAAAGTGGACTGGAATCTGCATGCATGAACAATGACAGCTTCACTGTACTAGTCAGTGGGATGGTAAATGATGTTACATTGAATGAGCATGCATACTTGTGTGGTTGTTGCATTCAAAGTGACTGAGTGAGTAGAGCAACAAATCTGAATCAAATTCTGCATTAAGCTTAAAATTCCTCCTGGGAAACTATTCAGATGATTCAGAAAGCTACAGATATGGGCAACTGGTTATAGGCAGCTTATTAGGACAACATGAGCCTGAAGTTGAAAAGGACTTGTCTCAGCAGAGATGGATTCTTACCTGTGGATACTGTCAGATTTGGCTGGAGTTGCAAACATATAATGTCTCACTAGATTGGACATCCAAGATGGCTCGTTAACATGGTTGGCAGTAAATGTTGGCTGCTGGCAGGGAGCTCATCTAGGAATGCCTTTGTAGCATGGCAATCTCGGGGTAGCATAATTTTTTATGGTAGCTGGCATACTATATAAGGAAAGATCCAAGGTAATGCAAAGTGAAAGCTGCATCACCTATTCTTAACCAGTTTTGGAAGGTATAAACAGTTTTCCTCCATTCTACTTGTTTCAAGATAGTTGGTCCAGTTTCAAGGAGAAGGGATGTAAACCACATTTAACAATTGGAAGTAGATCAAAGGATTTGTGGACAAGTTTTAAAACTTTATAGTGTGAAGAGGCTGAGAGGTTCTGTATTCAAGAGGAAAAAGACTGAAATTCCCATGGGCTGTGGCTGGTAGTGATTCAGAGCAACATGAGTGAAGTAAGAGAAGTTGGGATGGCATTAAAGAAACCCAGAGAGAACAACCTTCGGAAATGAATAGTGGCTTGCAAGAGCCTATTATCCCCAGGCTTTCTCAACTCCAACTCTGAATTCAGTGATGTCACATTGGTAGCTTAAAAATGGCCACAGTGGGATATTTACACCACAGAGATTGGCAGACACTACCAGTTAAGGGGTTTTCCCTCAGTAGAGATCCAGTTGCTGGATATTTACCAGAATACTGCTGGTAATAGGCCAACCTAAAATCTAGTTTGGGGAGAGCTGGATTTTCTTATAATTGTTTTATGTTGTGAGCTATTGGGTAGAAACACATTTTCTTCTGTGAAATTATCAGTAAAATTTGCAGTATTCATTTGAATGAGTGACTTCTATGGGGGTGTGTAACCCAAAGTAGTCCTGAATTGGAGTCAACAGTGGTGTCACAAGATGAGCACATATTGAAGCAGGAAGCAGAATATATCATTAGCAGAAATTACAGGGAGACTCGGAAATAAAACTGAGATTTGCAGCCAAGTTTATTCAAGTCACCAGTAAAAGAGTAATGCCAACTTGATACCTTGGTTACACAACGGGATGTTAATTTATTATTTACTATACAATTTTACATATATTATCATATTAAATATTTTGCAAGGAGTTGTAATAGTCACCTAATTTCTATGATCTTCAGATATTTCATCTCTAGAAATTAGCTTAAAGTATCTTTCCATGTTATTATTTCAATGGATTCTGTAAGCTTTAAAAAAGAAAACAAGAGATCAATATTAGCTATGACTTTATTAAATAGTGCCCAGCTGTGGAAAGCCACTTCCAGGTTTATAAAAAAGTTGGTATTGATGGAAAATAAGCAATGACTAGCCACATGCAGATGCTACTGGGGGTGAAGCAGAAGGTTGCTCACACAGGTCTATCCCCAGTATGTGGGGGGAAAAGGCAAAAGCCAAAGGCTTCAGGTTTGAGAAGGAAATAGAGCATTTACTTTCATTAATGCCCCACATTTGCTTCAGTTCTACGTGCTTTTTCCTGGCAAGGCTTGTTCTCTCTGATTCAACAAGAAACCCTGAAAGTAACCAAGGTGACCTGTGAAATAGAATGTATTGTTTCATTTGTACAATAAGTTGAGATTTTTATCTGAGCTTGAATTTGAAAGAGGAGATTTTTATAGTATGACACAAAATAGTCCATTTTGGAACATTTGCATATTAAGGAAATTACTTGTAAACTAAATGAATTATATTTTATAATAAGTGTAAACAGGCAAAATGTGAATGAGTTCAAGATTGATATTTATATGAAAACTAGTTAAATCCTTGTCTATTTGAGTATGAGTCTTCATTGGAGTCATTTAAAGTCAGGTTTTGATGGAATTTGTGGATATATTTATTGTTTTATTTTAAATATTTAAATATTTCAATGTTTTTTGTAATAACAAAAATCTGTTATTTTCCCCCATATACATCTTATACTTGAAGTACAGAAGCCTTATGATTACTTTCAGAGGGAAAACCAGAGCTTGTTTATTGTTGACAACAGTTTGTCAATTGTTTTTACTATCATAAAATATCTAATACTGTTTTTGAAAATGCAGACATATGTGGAATAAGTAAATAATTACACATTTCTCACCATCTGTAGGGTAAGTGGAGGCAGTCTGGCTTCCTCACCCAGGTGTCTGGGTAACTAAGGGAAGCAGTGTTCCCATAACCTTGGAGAGGCCTGATAACTAGTGTTCTCATAGCCTTGAGACTGGGTCCAATAAACTGTTCCCATGACATGAAGTGGGCTTGCATGTGCATAACTATGTTATGTTACATAATGTTCTGGCAGTTTTCTGGCTTTTTTCCCCTATAGTACTTAAACAGGTAGGGACTTCCTTCTGGAGGCAATGATGAGAGAAATGCAACAGGACAGGTGCCACAGTGGGTGCCACACTGGGGAGCAAGGGTCACTGTGTGACATGCAGGGAGACACACAGCTTGCAGTGTGCATGGCTATTCACCCATGAACAAAGGCATGCCAGACATCCCAACAGCTCTGTGAATATTATTTTGTCTGTGTGAATACCGTGGACCTGTCCAGCCTTGAACGGTTGCACTACACCATCAAACAATGGCAGCTAATACCTTAGCATGTTGCTTGTACATTCTATATACTCTAGATGTGGTTAGACAAATGAATGAATTGGTAGAAAAACTGATAGATCCACAAATAGGATATGAGTAAATATATTAGATAGTAAAACTATGATGATAATTCTATATATATGATTTTGTTATCTTTTTCAACTCAAAATGAGAAAAATATATTTTCATGCTATACAAATCTTATAATTCTCATTTTGATTATATATACTCCAATTGACATTTTATAATAATTGGCCATTTGTTCCTCTATTATTGTACATTTAGCTTTTATTTAAAAATTTATTTGACATGATTATGTTGTAATATGAGTAATCATAGTGTCTACCTTGAGTGTTCATTGAAATTGTCCATCAATTAACATAAGTCAGTATATCAATATATCAAAATAATTCACGAATCTTGAAGCATATCATTAAAATGTTTTTAAAATGTTTGTATAAGTTTAAGTTTATGTAAGTTACATATAAAAGTGTCTTTCCAAGCACTGTTGACAGACTGCTATGTAGCTAACAAATAGAAAGCATCAGAAATATTTCCTTTCCAAAATTCTTGTTGTTAGGACTATGTTGTGGTAAAGTTGTAGATTAAATTTTAATTTGTATAGTATTTCTGGAAGGCATAACAAAATTTAGTAAAAAGGAGCATCCTTCTTACTTAGGACATTTAATATGTGTGTAGACCTAATCAAAAGATCTAGATTCACACTGCTTTAAGAATTAAAAAATATTGTTCTCATATGCCTGGTTGTTTAGGTAAGGTTAACTTGTAGAGCTAGTGAGTTCATCAGTTCAATAATACCTGCAAAGTCTTACAATTTAAAACAAAAATAAAAACTTTTTAGTGTTGACTGCGCCCTCAGACTGGCAGAAAGATAACAATTTAGGGCTTCACATATAGTAACAATGACCAAAGGAAGGAGCATGGCTGTGAGAAGTGAAAGATGGCTGCAAATTTCCATCACCCCTGGAGTCTGGCTTGATCAAGGTCAAACATTTCTGCTTTCTGTTTTGTATCCAGCCTCTCTCAACCCACTTGTTTCATTCCTTCAGATATGTTTTCTACAGAACCCTGTTACAAATATATTTCCGCAGTACCTCCTGGAAGCATCATCTCCCTTCACATGATACCCCATAATTTCCCTGTGCTGTTTTATACCAATTGACAAAAGAACTCTCTAGATTTGCTTTATTTCAATTCTTTACCATTTATCCCATTCTAACCCCTCAAATGAATCACTTATATTCCTATAATTTCATTGAAAAAATGCACTAGAATATGGTATTAGTGTGCTTTCTCATCATTATATCTATTGGCAATTTGTTTTTGCTTGTTTTACTGGCTCACTCTTGAGGATTTGATCCCTTCTGAACTGTTTATTCATTTTACATTTTTTACCTCCCTATTTTCCTTGGGATTCTGACTGTTTCTTCCAGCCTTTAAAATATTTTTTGGTTACTAATTCTCTAAACATTTTGCAAATGTTAGTAAGATTTTTCTGAAATTTCATCACAGTCATCTGATTTTTTCTGTCCTTCAGAGGTCTTATGTGCTCCAGTGTTTTAAACTATATTTGCATAAGGAAAAATGCCATATGCCCATGTCCAGTGAGTCCTTTTCTTCCCTTCCAGACATAATCCTGTGTGACACTGCTTGTTACGACACCTATGCTTACATGCCATCCCACTGGTATTTCAAATTCAACATCCCAAAACTGAACTAATACTTTTTAAAAAGATGGTATGAATTTATTTTTAGAAAGAAGAGAAGGGGAGGAGAAAGAGAGGCTGAAAAACATTGATGTGTGAGAGAAACATTGATTGGTTGCCTATTGCATGTGCCCAAACTGGACCCAACCTACAAACCAGGTATGCACCCTGACTGGGAATCGAACAGGTAACCTTTTACTTTTCTGGGATGACATCCAACAATTGAGCCACACTAATCAGGGCTGAAATAATACCTTTCCCCTTAATCTTACTTAGCATTCTCTTGCATTTTTTGTCTCAGGATACAGACATTGCCCTTAACTGATGTTCTTCCTTCAGCTTGGAATGATTTCTGCTCTCTTAAACATTCAAAGATTTATCTGGTTGTAGCATACCTATTACTTAAAATATAACTCAGAAGTCACTTCCTCTGCATTCTGATGTAACTAGATGGAGTGGAAGTGATTGACATCAATGTTTTCAAAAGACCCCTCAGAAGATTTCATAACCCCTTCTATTATCCCATCAACACATACCTTGCAATAGGCAAATTTCCTATTAAGAATCATTGATTTGGACCTTTTTCCTTACCTAATAAGTTCTACTGAATAAATAAGTTAATAAATTAATAGCTAAGCAAATGAGCAAGTGAATTTTATGACTTTCAAAAATATTTTCTATGACCTGTGATTTATTACTGACGGTCTTACAATGCAGTTAGAAGACGTTTTTTAAAAGTCTGCTTATTACTATGAAGGGCAAGTGCAAATCCTTCTACTTACACTCAACGAATGTGTAGGAATTAGTTTAGAAAGAGAATTTCTTTTCTTATAAATTTATGAAAGGCCAGTTTGTTTTCAAAGGGAATAAATAACTGAGAGTAATAAACCTTTATTCTACTATTGACAGTGGTGGAGAAGGAGTTTAAAAGCAGTGAGTTGGTTTTAGGCTAAAAATAGAAATTTACTTACTGAAAAAAATATCTTTCTGGTTACCTACGAAAATCATCTACTGTGATATAAACAAAGTCTGAGGATCAATGACTCCATTTTCCTACACAAAGAGAGGAAACTTAAGATGAATTAAATTCTGATTCAGAAGCTGTGGCCTGGCTGGTGTGACTCAGTGGACTGAGCGCTGGCAGGAAAACCAAAGGGTCTCTGGTTCAATTCCCAGTCAGGTCACATGCCTGGGTTGCAGACCAGGTCCCCAGTAGGGGAAGTGCAAGAGGAAACCACACATTAATGTTTTCCTCTCTTTCTCCTTCACTTCCCCTCTCCCTAAAAATAAATAAATAAAATATTTTTAAAAAGAAAAAGAAACTGTCATTGTGTGAAATGTGTGAAAGCAGAATTCTTTCCTCAAATAAAATGTTTGAGTGACTACCCTAAAGGGGAATAATTGCTTATAGTAACAAAATGAAATGTTATTTTCCTTCCATAAAATATCTTCACATCTCTAAAATTTTCCCAAGATAAGATAAAAGTGAAACTAAATGAACAGTAAAGTGCTTTCAAATTATAAAAGTCCATAACTTTTAAAATATTTATCAAGTACTTCTGCACAATGGTCAAAGCACCTATCAGTTAGTATAAAGTGCTATTTATGACTTCTAGCATTCTGAGCAAATATACAAAATACCTGAGATATTTGCACTAACATTAACAAAAAAGTGAACCTGAAAGCTACCACATGTAGAATTGCATTATTTTTTCATAATAGTTCAAATATCTAAAATAAATTATACAGTCTTTATGAGGCTACATTATATATATAATATTATATATTATATGTTATGCATTATATATCATATCATATATTATACATATTATATATAACTTAAGTTTCTTT
>PVKM010026734.1:0-19179 GCA_004027735.1 Carollia perspicillata | reverse complement strand
TTTTTTCCAACATATTTTGCTACCAGACAAAATAAAGAAATTGTGCTTGCATAAAGTACAATCATTCTTTTGTATTGCTACAGTTTTAGTAAATGTACATTAAAGTGAGCATTGTATGGAATTATTGAATGTCTTATTCACCAGAGTACACCCCACTGCCTACCTCTTCAAAAGTAGTCTTTTATGTGTGTTTTGGATTATGGTTTTCTTCTGTCTTAATTCTGAATGCACCTGTTTTCTCTTTCTGTATTTCATCAACTTTTATATCTATTTAATTATTTATTTTTTATTTTCCAGTGTTATGGTGGGATGCTTTTATATATATAGAAACATACGTATGGCCCTTGGCAGTGTGGCTTAGTTGGTTGGAGCATCATCCCATATAACAAAGGTTGGGGGTTTGTTTTCTGGTCAGGGCACATACTTAGGTTGCAGGTTCAATCCCCAGTTGGGATACATATGGGAGGTAACCAATCAATGTTCTATCTCTCTCTCTCTCTCTCTCTCTCTCTCTCTCTCACCCTCACCCCTTTCTTATTTCTCTACAATCAATAAATACACGTAAAAAGTGTTTAAATATGTATTTTGCATGTATTTTTTCATCCCCATCATTTTTGTCTTCTGAACACAACCACCCATTTCACTAGGTTGTATGACAACCTCTTGAAGATTGTTCTCTTTTCTACTGTTTCATCTTCCTTATCAAGTTCCTACAGCAGGGTTATCTTTAAAAATTATAAGTGATCTCATATCACCACCCTCTATCCTCAAAATTTTTCCACCTCAATTCA
Organism: Carollia perspicillata; assembly: GCA_004027735.1. Classification (NCBI taxonomy): domain Eukaryota; kingdom Metazoa; phylum Chordata; class Mammalia; order Chiroptera; family Phyllostomidae; genus Carollia; species Carollia perspicillata. The sequence goes on along the minus strand of PVKM010026734.1, from coordinate 18,388 downwards.
GCTAAAATATGAATCCTTGCTCTCTTCTACCGGGCCCCAAATGATGTAGACCATGTACACGGTTCCTCCAGTCTTATTTCCTTCCAGCTTTCACCTCACTTTCTTTCATCTAGCCCTTGTAGATTTCTTTTTGTTCCCTGCATACCCTGAACTCTTATCTTCCAGTCTTTACATATACTATGCTGTAAGCTTGTAGAACTGTTCTCTATTTTTTGCTAATTTCTTCTCATCATATCTCAGCCAGTTATATATTTGCAGAGGGCTCAGGAAAGAACTTATTTTCCTTTTGTCCATAGAGAAAAGACACACTGTTGTGTTTTTAACATGAGACCTCCTGACTTTAGAGTGAAGGCCAATAGTTTTTATGAGGTGTCAAGCTGAGCCACTTCCTGATGGCAGAAAATAAGCTGAAAAATTCCTTTTGTCTGTAGGGACCTAAATGGGAAGAGTCAACCTGGAGGAAATTTGGGAAAGGACATGAGTAAGTGGTACTGGATCTCAAATTTGAATACTTGAGCTCCATCCAACAAGCAATGCAAATACCAGCCAGTGACCTGCAAGTGCCAGGACAATTGCCTGGAAGGAATACCAAAACACCACTCAGTTGCCTAAGTCTAGGCAGGTCTTGGGCAGGATTATTCCATTACCACGACCAGGAATGCCTCAAGACAAAATCAAATTATATCACAACTCTGACTATTCAAATTTGTGGTTGATCTTAATCCTTACAAATATCATTAGTTAAAGTGATAATTTCAAAGACTTTGTAAGTGCCCAGAACTTCTACAAGCTCAAGTTCTTGACAAAACTTCTTTTTTCAGTTATGCTGTCTTCATTTATAACTTAGAGCAACATGAACTGGAAATTCCCTTGGAAAGGAGGCCAGTAATTAGGCTATTCTAAGTTTGTTTCACCTTATTATTGTTTTGTCCTGTGTTTGAGAAGCCAGAAGAGTACCTGGTATTATACTCATTATTTCCTGTTCCCCTCAGGTGACTTTAAAATGACTGTACCAGACACATATTACAGATCCTGTACAAGCTTTCAAACAATAAAGCTGTAATTTTAGAATCAGCAGAGAAGTTGCCCTGCTCTTGATCTTCAATTAGCTAGTTAGAGTGTTTGGGGCTGGAAATCTTTTTGGAACAATCCCTCATCCCTAGTTAGTCTTGCTTGTCAGTTTAAATGAGAAGTCTCTGGGTGCCAGAAGAATGTGTCAGCCCCGGAATGCGATTTTATGAGGCAACCCATTTAACTTTTATGTCCTCAGTAGGGTAGTCATTATTTCTATTAGTAAGAGATTTCTAAATTGGCTCACAATTTCAAACATCACATTCACAGTACAAGTGTTTTGGTGGTCTGAACAGTGAATAAAAACGGTTAATAACAATGTTCACCGAGCTGACTGGCTTGCAAGCATGACGTGCTTTTGAATGTCAACTCAACTTGTAAAAATAACTTGGACTCTTAAACACTTAGGTCTGTATAATAATTTATAGACATCAGATTAGAATCCCATAGAGTGCCTTGGAAATGTGTTTAGGTCGACTTCATTCCAGGAAAGTCTCATCATGTCAGTCTGATAGCTAAAACAGCATGCTAAATGTTCCAGGCAATTGCCTGCTAGCTTGAAATCTTGTACACTCAATATAAAAATCATGGCCACTAAATCTGCAAGAAAAAAAATATTTTTTTTTAATTTTCTGTGTGTATTCTACACTGTGTTTATACTATAAGCCTATAGATACATAGAAATAAGGTCAACGATGGATTTTAATACCACCTGACCCATTCTCTATTTTCATTTGAGAAACCTATGGCCTAGAGGCAGAAAGTGGCTGATATGCAGACATTTACCACAGAGCTAAGAATAGAACACAATTTTCTCATACCCAGAGTTCTTTCAACTGCACCCCAGGTCATACTAAGTCTAACTGTACAAAATGTGTTTATGTCCAAAATGTAAAATTTCATTCATAGAATGTAAATCTCTAGTTCTGGTATATCAGTTATAAAAAAGAAGGCAATTTTTTTTTTTACTTAAATAAAGATAAAATAAAAGTTGAGAAAAAAACTGTTAACAACTTTTGACATATACTTAATCAGTAATAATCTAACTGGTTAAGAAGAAGAAGAAAAAAAAGAACTGCCCCACAGTGTGTCTTAGTTTCTTGGGTGTTGTCCCACAAACCGAAAGATGACCAGTTCAATTCCTGGTCAGGGCACATGCCTGGGTTGCAGGTTTGGTCCCCAGCCAAAGTGTGTATGGAAGGCAACCAGCTGATGTTTCTCTCCCACATTATTGTTTCTCTCCCTTTCTTTCAGAGAGAGGGAACTCCCCTTTCCCCTCTTTATAAAGTCAAAGTAAAATAAAATAAAAGTTTTATAGATCATTAAACAAAAAAATAACAAAGTTATCGTTTAAATTCTACAAAATCAAAGCTTTGAAATAATGGATTTTAAGTATGAAAGGAAAATGACATGAAAGGAGAGAAATTAGCCTTCTAGGTATACTTACCCAAATGCGAACAAGCATCTTTTTAACACACCATACCTATGGAACTAGAACTGGAACTGACAGACAAAAAACCAAAACTTGGAGGAAAATGGCTTCCTCATTGAATCTTCCAGTTTATTGCATTATGTTATCAAATGCTATTGTTTAAAATGCCATGCTGAGCAATATACAAGACAGACAGAACTTTTGACTAATATAGTTAAAATAACTTAAAATTAGATGCATTCAATTATTCAACCACAAATCACTCAGCTTGATTTGGATTCAATCAGACTCAAAGTCAAGTTAATTTCTTTTTTAGTAAGGGCTTAGAGAGGGGAGGAAGCCACAGCAGTGAATACCACAGAGGATATTATTTTTGACCACTTATAAACCTGTATTTTATTTGCTTTCTTTTATGATTCATTGAAATAAAAAATTACCAATTTGAAATGGTAAATACATAACAGACTTAATTTTCTTTCTCTTTTTTCTTTTCTTTTTTGGACCTAAGTTTAGGTTATCTCTGTTTTATATTTTTATTTATTTTTCTTAATAACGAGTTTTTTTAATTATTTTTTTAAATTTATTTTAATTGTTGTTCAAGTACAGTTTTCTGTACTTGTCTTTTACTCCCATCCTAGCCCGCCCCCACAGTGCTCCCCACCTCCCTCCCATTTCCACCCCCCTTAGTTTTTGTCCATGATAATGAGCCCGAACAAGTTTTTTTAACCTGAAACAAGGTTCCATGGAAATTTTCAGAGAAAACTCTGCTTAAGAAAATGTTGTTTCATGGTATTGACACCACAGGGAAGGGACTTTTTAAAGTAATCCTTTGAAGTATTCAGGTTTCTGATCTTTTGCTGTGCTGAATTAGATTAAGGTGTAAATTCTGTAGCTCCATTTTCCAGAATAGATGATATTAAAGAGCAAAATGAAGAAAGGAAATATATACAGAGTTTTCCAAATTCCTTTAATTGTATTCATTTTCAATTTTTCTACTAATTCAAGGCCATTTATATTCAAATTATATAGCTTCACCTGACATACAAATTATCTCTTTTATAGAAAGAAATATACCTACAATTAACGATGTTTGCATATTATTAACATATTAATTAATGAAGATCAGAAAACAGTTTTTAAAAATACTCCTCTTTTCCTTTGTTCTCTGAACCTTTTTCTAGCCCATTAAAAACCATTATTATTGCTGAAATAAGTCGGCTTTTTTCATTAATATATTTTTAATTATAGTTGGCATACAATATTATATTACTTTCAGGTATACACCATTGTGCTTTTTGAATGAGTGAATAAATGAATAATGAACTCACATGTACTCAAGTTTACTCTTGGAGATGTTTGCTCAAATTACCATCAGTAATATTTTTATTAGTGTCTCCTCTTAAGTTATTCTTTCAATTCAATCCATATAATTCATTCTTCTTGAGTCAGATTTGTAAAAACAAATATAAGTCATGAAAAGAGGTAGAGCTAGGAAAGTAGGAACATTGAAAAATCCTGACCAGGGTCGCGTCGATAAGAACACAAGTATTTATTGCATATTTATTCTGTATCGAGCCTTCCATAGATTATTGTATTTGATTATAAAAATGACCTTAGTAGGTAAGTACTGTTAAATATAGTTATAATGATACTGAGAGAGCTTAAGCAATTTAACAAATGTTACAGAATTGGCAAGAGGTATAGCTGATAAATAGTAAACCTGGGATTTAAACTAAAATGGTATGATTCCAGTGCTCCAAGCCAGACTCAATGATCCTCTTTTTCAGATTAGAGGAAACTAGCTAGGGATGTGAAGAAAGGCATGGCAAGTCTAGGTAAATTTCCTCTATGTAAAATTTTTAGTTTTCTTCTTTTACATAGGATTAAAAAGCATCTGCAGAATATACCAAACTGTATCCAATGATTATTTAAAGAGAATTAGAAAGCAATATGCATTGTCTAAATAATTTTGTTCAACTTAACTTGATTATCAATTTAGAATTTGTGTCTGATATTTCGATTTCTCTGCTTGCTCTCATAGTCTCTTCCCTAAACAATAACAGAATGATTGTTTAAGACATTAATCAGCTCTGACCAGGTGGCTCACTTGGCTGGAGCATTGTCCTGCACATCGAAAGGTTGTGGATTCTATCACCAGTTGGGACATGTATAGGAGGCAACTGATTGATGTTTCCACCTCACATTAATGTCTCTCTCTCTCTTTTTCTCTCTTTGTTCTCTAAAATCAATAAACATATCCTCAGGTGAGGATTAAAAAATATTAACATTTTTGATCAACTTCTATACTCCTTTTTAGAATGGGAGTGGGGATGTAGGGGATATTTCAAAAAATAAACTTAAACATAAACCTGATTTAATTAACACAATTTAAGAATCCATTCAGTTCAGACAAAAAGTATTATTAGGATTATTTTACCTTCAATCATTTATGCAGATATATTAGCATTGCTCTTCTTATATTTGTAATATGTTATAAGAAATGTAAAAAAGAATTCAGATTTATTAAAATACAAAGAAATGTAGGTATCTCTCCTTTGTTAAAACTAAGAAAACACTATTACGTCAAACCGCATATTAGGAAATACTTGCCAAATGTTTCAATGCTTGAACCAAATCATAGAACACCAGAACAAACATTCACTTTTGAAATTAAGCAATGTACAATTTCACTAAAAGTTTCTGAGAACTCCCCTAAATAACATAATCAGGGTACTTTCATTGGAAGATACAAGTAATCAGTAAATACAAAAGTGGGAGAACTCTGATCTATCAGACTTCACTGTGAGAAATGATGACCCTTACAAATGTAGTCTGTGTACCTAGAGAGGACTCAGATTAAATACACAGAGCAGAGGATACCACAAATTATACAAAAACATATTCTAAAATGTGTCATTAAAAAATAAATATCCACAGATGATTATTTCAATTTGGAAAGGGAGGAACAAAGATTCATCATACCAGATACTAAGATATATTACAAAATACAGTAATAAAAGTATTGTGGAATAAATTCAGGAACAAATAACTACATCAAAAAAAAGAAAGAAAGGAAACAAAACATACTCATACACATACATATAGACTAAAGATGAGTAGAATGTAGGGATTCAAAGTGTGGATACTGGAACTATACTGCTTTTATCTAAAACACAGTGTGGTACTTACTTAACTAGTTATGTGACTTTGGCCTAATTGTTCATTTCTCTGTGCCTCAATTTCCTCTTCTGTAAAAATAGTGCCTTTTTGTTGTGAGAATATTTAAGTTCTAGTCTCTTGGCAAATTTCAAATTTAAATCATATAATGCTATCAACAATAGTAATCATGTTTTACATTAAATTATCAGGACTTATTCAGAGCTGAAACTTTGTACCCTTTTACCAAATTCTCCCTATTTTCCCCAACCCCCAACCCCTTGCAACCACTTTCTACTTTCTGTTTCTATGAGTATGACCTTTTGGGTTTTTTTTTTTTTTAATTCTACATATAAGTGATACTGTGCAGTATTTGTCTTTGTCTATCTGGCTTATTCCACTCAGCATAATGCGCTCAAGGTAAATATGTGAGGTTATGGATGTGTTAAAAACCTATATGGATGGTGGGGGGAAATGTGGACACTGTAATTGAACAACAATAAAATAATTTTTTAAAAAACTAGATGGAGGTGCCCTGATGGGTGTGGCTCAGTGGGCTGAGCATCATCCCACAAACTGAAATGTTACTGGTTTGATTCCCAATCAAGGCACATGCCCAGGTTGCAAGCCAGATCCCCAGCTGGGGGTGTACAAGAGGCAAACTATATATGTTTCTCATATATGGCCTTTATTATATTGAGGTATGCTCCCTCTATACCCACTTTGCTGAGTGTTTTAATCATAAATGGGTGGTATATCTTATCAAATGCTTGTTTGGCCTCTATTGATATGATCATGTGATTTTGGTCTTTCCTTTTGTTTATGTGATATATTACATTTATTGATTTGTGAATATTGTACCACCCTTGCATCCCTGGGATGAATCCCACTTGATCGTGGTGTATGATCTTTTTAATGTATTGCTGGATGCAACTTGCCAATATTTTGTTGAGGATTGAATGTCACTCACCTAATATTGAATAAAAGAACTCAGTCAAGGATGATATATACTGTATGTTTCCATTTACATGAAACTCAAAACTAAAGGATAAGGAAGGAAAAATGAAAAAGTTGTGTCATTGTACAATTGGGTACTATAGTCACATTTGTTCAGAAGGAAGAAACAGTGCGTGGGGGGGAATGGGTGCTGTCAATATTCCTCTTGAACTGGGTGATGATTACATAGGTAGATTTGTTGTGATGCTTAATAGAACTCTGTAAATATGTTTTTGAATTCTTTTTCATATATGTATTATACATGATAATTATATAAGGATACATCATTGTATATATACACACAAATACATGTGTGTATATATTCAAAATAATTAGAAAACCTTACTTTCTCTAATTTAGTCAATTTACTATCAAGTCCCTATGACAACTGATAATAGTTCTTGACCTTGACATATAAAGTTATCTCAGTCTCATCTTTATAAAAATAGTCTACATTGGCTACTTAGACTGGATATGCACCAATTCTCTTAACTTTTTGGCCTAGATTCCTCCCCTGATGCAATGGTCAGCATCTCCTCTAAATTAATATTGAATAAATATTTAAAGTATATAATATTTAAGTAGTGCTAAAATAACAGACTTCATCGTATACCTATGTGACTCAGTTAGGCCTGTATATAAACTATCTTTGTGTACCTATTCTATTCCCAATATCATTTCCCTTGAGTGCAAACTTTATATCTAATTTTCCTTTTTTTTTTGTTTCCTCTACCTAAAATAATAAACTCTACAAAGTAGGCATTCCTTAATTTTTTGTGGATACTAGCCATCGTGATACACATTTGAGGTAAAGTCTTAATAGCTCTATGTTGAATAAGAAGAAAATAAGTTTAGAAACATAAACTGGACCGTCCATAAGCATATCAGTGGGAAATGTCAGAACCCATATTCAAAGTCTGATGCCACAGCTATGGCTCTGCCTACCAAGTCCCACAGATTAAAATGTCTGACTTGAAAGTTCATTCAACTCTTTACACTTTTTCTATAACTTAATGGCTTTAAAATCATAATAATATATTACAAATTATATTTTCTGTATGTTGTATTTTTACTATATATCTGTGTAATGAGATTATTATCTAATGCAGGAGTTGGCAAACTATGGCCTGAAGGCCAAATCTGGCTGCATGGCTGATTTTGTCAATAAAGTTTTACTCAACTAAAGTCACTCTCCTTCATCTTTGTATTATTTTGGCTGCTTTAATACTACAACAGGAGAGCTGAATACTTGCAATAGAGAACATATGACCTATAAAACCTAAACTCTTTACTATCTGGCTCTTTATAGAAAAATATTTGCTAACCCTAGAATAAGAAGTTTACTATTTTTCCAATAATATATATTTGTGCATTCTGAGTTTCCTAGACACCAAAAGTAAAACAATTGGTTTTTACTACATAATAAAGGAAACAAATAATACTTTTAAAAAAACTAATGCTAAATTTGCCTTTTGGATATTTATAGGTTAGTGTGAATAGTATAGTAGAAAATGGGATATATTAATCAGGGTCCAATCAAGAGATAAAAAATTCATCAGTCATTTGAACAACTAAAAATGAATATAAAGAATTTTTAAATATTATAAAGTAGTTAATTACTATAAGCAAATAGAACTCATGAGATCCACGAGTAACAGGTACAAAAATAGCAACTACTACAACTAGCCCAGGAGAGAGCACACAATGAAGGAACTAAGAATCAGGAGAAAGGCCTTGCCCTCAAGACTGAAATTTAAACCTCGTTGGAATAAGCAATGCAACCACAGAAACACACAAGCCTGTGCGTGGCCAAGAAACTTGACAGAGTTCTGCCTAGAGCTGGTCTGTGGACAAGGCCTGCCGCTGCGAAGGGTCTGAAGAGGCCAGACGCGGCCTATCTAACAGTGAGCTACCTAGAAGCAGTTTATTCTGCGGAATTATAGTCTACTGATGAACGTGAAACTTTCTTGCTGAATAAAATAGTGGAGGACTGGTTGGGACCCAGTAGGGAAGATTTTTCCTGCATCCATCACCTTGTAATTTCACTCCTGTGCCCTTTAGTGATGAAAGCTTACATTTTACCAACTGGTAAGGTCCACAAGATTCAGCCCCCGCATCATAAAGGATGGATATGGAGTTGAGAAACAGGAAGTTGATAACTGGCACTCGTGTGGAAGAACAAGTTTACAGAGCCTACATGAATGTCTTATATGGCTCTTTTAAAAATGGACTCAATAAGTCAGAAGATTAGATTAAATTATTTTCTGACAGAGGGCTAAATTTTTGAGGTACCAGCTAGCTGCTTCTTACTAATCTAAGTGGATAACATGATAGTGTTTAGAAGATATAGAACAGTGAGTTGTAAGCATATTGTTAAAATAAATATAGTTTTAGTTATAGGTTATTTCTCTCTAGAGAAAAATCAAACCTAAAAGGAGAAATTAAAAATGGGGCCTACGTGGTATTAAAACAACAACACCAAATAGTGCTCTCTGTCCTGCTTTTACTCAGTGTTATATTTCTAGATCCCTTCAACCCCTATCAACCTAGTTATTTGTGTTCCTAAAAGATATTACACAGTTGTTCACAAATAATCCATTTCAGTGACCATGCATTACCTTCCATTTTGCTTCTCCACTGCTCTAGGGAAATGGGAAGAAGTTAGCTGCTGAGAGTGCTAAAATCATCATAAGCCACAAAGGCATTACCAAAGCAGCCAGCGCTTCCAGTGCCAAGGCCAAAATTGCCTATGCAGAAGATGACATGATGTCTCTGCTGTTGTCAGATTTGCCAATGAATGCCAAAGCATGACATCTTCCCTACATTTATTCTGGCCCATTTTCTGGACAGCGTTACCCACTTGGTCTACTATGTTCACCACCACCATGACTTACACATATGCTGTACACCATTCATATATGTGTGTGTGTGTATGAATTATATATAATTGTTGACACTATTACAGATGTCCCTCATTTTCCTCCTCTTTATCACCAACACCTAGTCCCCCCAGCCCCCACCCCCAAGCCTTCATCACATTGTTGACTATGTCCTTGGGCTATGCATTATAAAGCACATATAGCTTTTCCAGAAAGTTAGATTCAGATCTTTCTTTTTTCTTCACCCCTCTCACATCCACAAGAGAAGAGATGTAGAAAAATACTTTCTACCAATGAGATGTAAACCAATTTTTAATGCATTTCAACCTCCTCTGCTACTCAGAGTTCTTTCCTGTGAAAGGAAATCATAAAACTGATTTCTTGTGCAAAAGATTCCAGAGGAGTCGCTCTTGCTGAACCACCAAACATGTCCAAAAATATTTAAATCCTCTAGTGATGGTTTCTGCTAACATCTGTATGTCCCTAATACCTAAAAATGAAGTTTGTTTTCCACCCCCAAAATAGAGATTTAACATTGCATCATGTAAATTCATCTAGAAGCCTTAGATAAAGTTATCTTTTAATATGTATTTCTCACTCCCTCTAGTTGGTGAATTTTTCAAGAGCAGAATTTTTTTCTGATTTTTCTAATCATTTCCTAATCACACAGTGCCTAGAACAAATAAGCATTCAGTTAATGTGTGTTGTTCAAGAGTACATGAAAATGAAATGAACTAAGTCAAAAGAGCACCATGAAAATCCAAGGTTTGTCCATATTGTTAAAGTCAATCATTTTGGCCCTGGCTGGTGTGGCTCAGTGGGTTGAGTGTCGGACTGCGAACTGAAAGGTGCTGCTTTCATTTCTGGTCAGGGTACATGCCTGGGTTGAGGGCCAGGTCCCCATTTGGAGGTGTGGAAAGGCAACTGATTGGTGTTTCTCTCACACATCAGTGTTTCTCTCCCTCTCTTTCTCTCTCCCTTTCCCTCTCTCTAAAAAATAAATGAAATCTTTAAAAAATAAAAAATAGAAAAATAAAGTTAATCATTTTGACTTATTTTATGCTAAATCATTTTCTTAATTCTTACTTGCTTTTCATGTCTCAACATGTTAAAAAAGAATGCTAAATATTTAAGAAAATACTGTCTTAAACTATTATATCTGCAACATTTTTTCACTTTTCCACTAAAATTTGGTCGTTAATGCAATAAGGAGGACCAGTAATAGCAGTTGCTAATGGTAACATCTCTTGAAGACAAACAGGAAGGAGTTCCTGGGAAGCAACATGGAGAAAACTGTAGAGTTACAGGGAGTATATCAAAGTAAAAATAGAATAATTTAGAAATCACCATCTTTCTTTGAACGGATATCCTGGCAGTCAAAGTCCCCAAACAGAAACTATTTGAGCCAAGACTTCCTTTGAAACCACGTCTATTTCATGGAAACTAATTTTTAAAATGCTCAGTGGTTTAGGAACATGAAGAATCAGTTTACAAATCATCATCCACTTCATGAAAAGAAAAAGAAAAAGAAATCATCAAGAACCCAGATTTTAAAACCATATAACAGAGTTAAACATTAAGTCATGTGACAAATTAGAGGGACACCAGAGTAATTTCAACACAGTCAAATCATCAGCCCTCAGTCCTCATAGTGATTATGCTCTCAGCTTACATGCATCTCTGCATTGCTGTGGTGTCCTAATAACATCTGTTAAAAATACTGACATGTTGGCAATGTGAGGAGAGGACATCCTTCGGTGTACCTATGCCAATAAGCAAATGTCTGTTCTACTTACTGAGGTTTTTAGTCTTTCCAACTATATATAGTTCATACTTCTCTAATCTCCTTGCTTCAGAATGGAGTATATTTAATAGCTCATTGAAAATAAGCAAGTTGTGATTATTAACTAGTTCATGTGTTGGTTCAAAAACTCAAGTCCACGGTAAAATGCTCTAATAATAGGCATGAGGTGAGTTAAATCTGAACTTGGTAGGAGAGCTACATTAAATTTACCTTAAATATAAGGCAATCATCTTATTTATTAATTTTTAAAATTTTTTTCATTTCCAAGATTGAGTTCATATCCACAACTATTGTATATTTTGGAGCAAATATAATATTCTAGAACATGAACTTCAATCCGTGAATGCTTTTGCACATAGTGTTTCCCCATCCCTTAGTATTTTTACACTCCTTTCAGATCTTAACTCAACATCTCCTACTTTATGAAACCACCCTCCACTCCTCCAGCCAGAGGTAGTTAGACAGCTTCCTTCATGCTTCCACTGAACTAACAGGAGTCATTGCGCTTTGTATAATAATATGCCTATTTTTCCCTTCCTTCTCCCATAATGAGTTTCTCAAGCACAGTCTTGACACTTTATGCCTCTATTGTTCAGCCTAGTTCTGGAACATAATTAAGAAAAATGCTATTTAAATAAGCCAATTTACCATCTGGATTTTATCTTCCATAATACTTGCCCCCAGTATTATATATATCAATACAAACACACATACACATGTTTCATTATGCTTCTCATATATATGTATGTATGTATTTCATTATGCTTCAGACACAGAGAAATATTTACCATATTAAACCTTTCGTATTTTTTGTTAGAACATTGTTTTCAAAGAGTTGTATCAGTGTGCATAGCCCATCTTTTGGCTGAGACAGGAGACATTCACAGACATACAATATAGTAGACCTGTTTTCTGCTGTGCTTTAAGGAACTCCTGAGAACTACCTCATCTGCCAGAACCTCTTCCATCAGAAAGTATTCATAAACATCACAGCGCAGTCCTATTTGAACTTTCAAATGTTACTTCTGAGAAAAATCAACCATTAATTTCTCTGCATTTTTCAATGTGCAAATTATCTGAAACTAGGAGAACAATTTGCCCAAGTTCCAACACAATCTCAGAAATGTACTGGATTTGTGATTTGGAGCCTAGCATGTAACTTTACTTTGTCTCACATCCTCAACTTAAAAAAATATGATGATAATTGCAACCACCTTGCAAAACATTATAATCTATTTTATAAAATTCAGTTGAATGTTGCAAACACCTGATGCTATTATTGAATGCATAGTAAGCATTTACATTTGCTTTACATACATCATTAAACTTAATTATCTGTGCAGCGTTACAGGGTCAGTATTAGTATCCATCCTCTGCAGAAAATCTGCCCAGAGATATGTGTGTGTATATGTGTATTAAGAAGAATATATCTAGTATAGTAACCTGGTCAGAGTTTGTTGTATAACAAGTAAACAGCTGGAATAAGAAGATAAGATAATTCAATTAATACAGCTTTTTATCAAATGTAATAATAATATTAAGACAATAAACCAGAAATCAGCTTTTAAGTAAGAGCTGATATAGACAGAGGACATTTTGACAGCAGCCAGATGGGAGAGGGGTTGGGAGGATGGGTGAAAAAAAAGACGAAGGGATTAAGAAGTACAAATTCATTGGTACGTAGTAGTTATGGGGATGTGAAGTACAGCATAGGGAATACAGTCAATAATGTTCTAATAACTCTGTGTGGTGTCAGATGAGTACAAGATTTATCAGGATGATCACCACTAAGTTATGTGTTGTGTAATCACTCGGGTATATACCTGAAACTGCTATAACATTGTATCTCAACTATAATTTTTGTGAAGGGTGTTATAATCTAATAGAAGAATCAGAGATGTAGTAGAAGTTTTAATTTAAGAATAACAAGGAATAAACGTGCTTGTTTTATGAAATGCCAGAGAAAGAAAGAACAAATGTAAGTGAAAAGACTAGGAAAGGATTTACAGAAGAGATAATATTTAGGGGATCTTTGAAAATAGACCCCATAAATAAATTCTAAGTAATAGTTGATAGCTGGTGAATTTATGATATTAAACATAAGGTTATCATTTACTATTAATACTTAGAAATATCACCTTGAGGATCTAGTCTACTTGGAAAACATTGAGATGCTATATTGTAGTTAATGTGTATCAAAAGGATGTGTCCCAAAACTGGAATCTAAATTCTGGGTAAGTTTAGGTGTTTGTTATCATGATACCAAAACACATACTAACCATTGGAATTTAAACAACAAGATAAAATGCTGCTTCATAATTTATCTAAAAAACATATCCCTAGACAGCAGTGAAATCTGTAGAGAGATGAACTTATCTCGTTTTGATTTGTTCCTGAAATGCAACCACACTTGTAATAGAAAACAACCATAATTTGTTTCTCTTTCAATAAGATCTACGCAATAGGAAATAAGAATTATGTCTTTGACTATAAATTAATAATAGAATTAAGTGACGTTCCATAATTCTAATCACTGAATTCATAATTCTAATTCAATATGTAGTGAATAAATTAAGTTGCTGACACCAAATCTATGGATACTTCTTTTCCCAATCACCTCCCCTCTATTTTCTCTATCTTGGTAAAGGAAAACCATGATTATTATGCCCTTGAAGATGGAGTATTATGAGTGAAAAGCAATTCCAGTGAGTCCATGTTCCATAGAACTGAAATAGAGCTTAAAAAGTGAGAACCTTACACCTTGATAACTTAAAAATAGAGAACAGATGCCAGCAGCCATGCACCAAAGAGTAAAATCCAATGGCAATTGAAAAGTCAAATAGGCAAAGCAAATGGTGAAGTAACCAACCAATGATTTGAGAAAACCATTAAAACTTAGGGTAGAAAGTTGAAGAAAGGACAAAAAAAGAAGTGATCTGGAAATGTTCATGAAATGGAGTAAGAATGGCTCCAGCAGCCAAATCCAACCAGGTAAGAGTTTCATGAGTCAGGAGTTTCTACAGAGTTTGAGAAGAAAAGAAAAAATGCTCATCCCATTGTACCAAAAGCTATGAACAATAAATGCCAGAAAGCAAGCAGCCTTTTTTATTTGCAGTTTCCATGTATTAGCTTAAGTCTACCTGGTCTGTCCACAGGATTCCCAAAAAGCAAATCTCTTCTTGTAGGAGATACAAACATTTGGAAAATTTAAGTTTTTCTGTGGCCCAATAAAGGTATGTTGATATAGAAAAGAAAAACAAGGCTCTTGAGAAAACAAAAGCTAATTTTTTAAGATGATCTAAATCAGACAGGGTGATAATAAAAAAATTGTGCCGATTTTCAACTTTAAACTCACATTCTATGCTGTTCAATTTAAGCATAAACTTCAATGTTTATCACTGTGAGTAATTTTTACTTCATTGGTTGTTTTATGTCAATAATAAAATCAATTTTTCTTCTAATAATTTAACCTATTCTTGTTGTTATTTTTTGATAGACTTTAAGCACAAGAAAACATGAAAACAAGATGACTAGCGCCCCCGTGCTTCTGAGACTGGACTGGACAGAATGGGAAGGTATCTCGGGACAGCCTGGGGAGAGGATGGCTTTGCTTACCCACCCACATACTCTTCCACTTGTCAATTCTGTACAAAGTTGAATTCTAGATTTGCATTTAACTTCATATTACTATCTCCACATTTACAATTAGATGTAAGACTACTATATACATGTTAATGAGGGATATATAGTTTTGTTTCACTTCGGAGGTCAACAAATTCTAGTAACCTTGCAGATAATGAGTGAGTTTATTTTTGGTAATAAGGAAGATCAGTACAAATGCTAAAACAAAGACACAATGTGAAGAGTAACAAACAGTATTTTTTATATTCTAAGAAATATAGGAGATCAAGGCTAAGCATGTATGATTTCTATTCAAGGAAATAGTTCATGTTGATAATTGTAGTTAAGATAATTTTAAGACTAGACTCTAATTTATAGCTTTGGGTTATTTTTACATCCATGAAAGCTGAAAGAGGATCTTAAATGAGTAAAAAAATAGATACTTTTGTTCATTTATGATTGTAGTTGTGTGGACTTTAAAGGCCTCTTCTAGTCTTGGCCTCGGCATGGTAAGATACCTCCTTATTCAAAACACGTGTGCACACACTTACTCTTGGGGTGAGATCTGTTAGCCCCTCGCCAGTCACCCTGGAAAGTAAATATTATGAGAGAAGGTAAATATCTCAAATCATGTTTAAAGTATGCTTCCATAACACTATTTTTCATGCCATTTGTATAGCACTAATCACATTAAAGTATCATTATGTTTCAAATTAATTTACTCTTCTGTAAGACCTTAAGTTATGTGAGGATACCAGTGGCTATCCCTTACAAACTCTTTATCTTATACCTTAACTTGCTCAGGACCTGGTATACAAATGACTCTAAAGAAATAAAACACACAATAGTGTAGTTGATGTAGTATATTCTCAAATAAGCAGTTACACAAATTAGTAAGTCAAAGACACTTGAAAACTGGAAATGGCCTTACACATCACTGGTAAAAGCTCCTTATTTCACAGATGAGGAACCAGAGCCTAGAAAATCTGACACTTGTCCAGGACCAGCACAGGACAGGAGAGATTCAGACTTACTTCTGGAACTTGAGTACTCCAGTCCATGGAAGACCAAGTGATACCTGTGAGTCATTATTACAATGAGTATCCTACTTGTAATCTGCGAAAGGAAAAAATGTGAAATATTTCCAAATTAAATAATGGCTGGCAGCCAAAAATCCAGTTTTGCAGAAGGCTGTGGGATGTGACAGTTTTTCTTAAGGGCAAATGCTTGCATCTGCTAAGTATTGACTATCGACTTGTAGTGCACAAAGTCATAAAACATTAAAGAAATGCTAGTATGTATGTGTTTGGGTGGTCGCAAGAGAGAGAGAGAAAGAGAATGAGCTTTGAATTTTAAAAAATCCCACAGAAACTATATTAACTATATTAAAATATAAAAATAACATTTATACATTAATATTGACTTTTAAAAATAAAAAGAAAAACATTATTTTTACTAATTCCTGACTATTTTTTATGAGTAAAATCCATTGTTATTCCAGCTATGATTGACTTTGTCATTGCCTTTGAACAAGGCCTTTTTCTATCAATAAAGGGTAAAGGTCAGCCATTTGACCTCTGATTCTAACTGAACCTATTGACTAACCTCTGTATGTCTCAGTTTTCCTATTTGTAAAATGAATGTAATAAAAGGGCTCACCTTATAGGACATTTTTAGTGCTTATATAAACTGATATATATAAAATATCTTAGAGCAGTATGTCATTCAAAATGAATGCTCCATAAATGTTATTTATTTCACTTCCTAAATATAGACTTATGAATCTTTCAGTGTTATCTCCTAACCTGAAATTTGAAAGGAAATTCAGAGTTTGAAATAGCCTAAATGCCCATCAGTAAATGAGTGGACCAAAAACTGGTACATTTACACAATGGAACACTATGCAACAGAAACAAAGAAGGAACTACTACCTTTCATGACAGCATGGATGGAACTGGAGAGTATTATACTAAACGAAATAAGCTAGGCAGTGAAAGGCAAATACCATATGATCTCACCTGTAACAGGAAGCTAATGAACAAAACAAAAAATGAGCAAAATATAACCAGTGGCTTGGAAACAAGGAACAGACTGACAGTGACCAGAAGGTAGAGGGGAGGGAAAAAAAGGAGGAATAACGGGGAAGGGACTAGTTAAGGAACATGTATGAATGACCTATGGACATGGACCACAGGGTAGGGATTGACTGTGGGAGAGAGGGGTGAGCGGGGCAGAGGAGAACAATGGGAAAAATAGGGAAAACTGTAATAGAACATAGTAAAAGAATAAAAAAATTTTAAAAAGACCATCCAAATCATTTGTAAATCAGTCCATTTCCTTTTCCAATTTGAATTCATTATTAAACAGAGAAAACTAAGCTTAAACACTTTTTTTTGCTTAACAAAACAATGAGTTATAATGCAAAATGCTTATAATTCTAGAATTGTTTGCCCATGGTTCAGGTTAAATACTATTATTTAATATATAGAGGTAAAAATTAGAGAGATGAATGAAATTTTAAAAGGGAATATTAATGCCCAGGACTTATCTATATACAGTTATTGAAATGAAAATATTATAACTTTTTGCGCAAATATGGTATAATAAGAGAATTAATTCTAAAGCAGGAAGGATCAATGATAATATCACATATTATTTTTGTATTTTATTTAACCAGTATATTGGTTTAGTTAGGTAACCGGATATAAATTGACTATATGGCAAAGGCTAGTATTATCAAATGAAAACTTATTTTGATATGCTCAATATGCTGGGCAGTTACACTAGGCTATTTGATTTATATTTTAAAACTTTCCTATGATAGTAACTTTGATCAATATGTGGAAGATGATCTAAATAAACCACTCTATTCAAATATAAGTGTACGTCTACATTTCTTTTTTTTGTTGTTTGTGTTTTGTAGAAGCACAAAGCTTAGAGAGACCTTCCTAATTCCCTAATCTAACTTCCCTCTTGATGTAACAACCCTTTCTTCGGCTGCCCTGACAGATGCACTTTTTTGTAAGTACCTTTTGACCTGGGGACTAACTGTTCTTTGAAAAAAAGAATTCTGTTATCAAAATGTCCTTAATAAAAAATGTTATTGATAAATTGTCTTTTGTTCCAACTGAATTTAAATGCTCTTCCTGTATTTTATAACCCAAGATAATTATTAGGACTTTCAATAGATTATTTTCCCTTTAAATTAAACATGCCCATACCTCTAAATAACCCTTGGCTTAATAGATTTCCAGACCTCACCCTATGCTGGGCCCCCATTTTGGGACACTCTAGCATGTCTGTATCTCTCCTAAAATGTGATAAAACCTGACCAGCATAGAGTAGGATTATTAGCTCCATCCTTTTGATATCTTGTCTGTATTTAAATGTGCTGTTAACATTTTTAGGCATCCATAGCATAGCTGATTT
>PVKM010026733.1:0-19196 GCA_004027735.1 Carollia perspicillata | reverse complement strand
GTATCTTCACGTCAGTACTGCTTTCGGTCAGAGCCTTCCTGAAGCCCTGGTGTGAGAGTGATATTCGAGAGTCAAACCTGGATGTTTTCAATATCTCAAGAATCTCGCAGATCACCAATCGCAAGATGTCTGGAGCCCCTCGTTGTACCACCACTTTCTTTTTCAGACGGAAAGCCTCCAAGGTGTGCTACTAAGGGCAGGGCTAAAACGGCTAGAATTGTGCGGCTTCCAAGCAAAGGCTTCAGAACCAGCCCCCTTTCCCTTTGCGCACGGATTTCCAGCCCTCCCTGCGGTGGAGGACCAGGGGGGACCCTAACGAGAAAGGAGGGAAATGGAGAGCGGGCACCTGGCAGCCTTGCTCTGTTACCAGCTGGTTTTTCATTACCTTCTTCACCTTGCTGAGAATGGGACACCCAAAACCAATCAGCAGGTTCTCCTCAGAAAGGCTGTGTGGAGTGTCTAACTGGGTGGCCACAGTGCATGAATGCAGCACTTCGTTCAAACGCAGAGGCTGCTACTCCAGTTCTATGAGTAGATAGGAGCTCCTCATGACATTGGGGTGTGAAGGAGGGAGGGGAAGTCTCCGTCTCGGAGTGCCTTCAGCGGGGCTCCTGCCATGGAAGAGGCTGCTGGGGCCAGAATGTGTTGGAAACACACCTTTTGTTCACAACAATTGGTTTCAGAGAAACTGCCCTCCAGTTCATTTGCTGCATTTTAGGCAACCTCCTCTCCTCCTCCCCAGAAAAGTCACGGATGTTAAGTCTAAGTGTAGGACTTGGTTTTAGAGCAAAACTAAACATCAAGTCCTCAAAAAGAAAAAACAACATTTGGCATGCTTTGAAACCAAGACGAGAGTCTCCTGGATCACAACATTGCTGTTCGAGGATGATGACAAAAGGAAGCTTCTTTAGATATTTAAAGTGAGATCCAGTGAGATACATTTGACTGTGGAAGAAAACATCCAGGTTTTGGGGCGGGGGGAGCGGGGAAGTGGCAGATGGTACCAGAATTTTATCTCAAACTCCTGCTCCTTTATTTTCATCATTATAGATCCATTTTTTATATCACTGCTAGGTTCATCTAAGTATAAGGATAAATATAAAAAAATACTGCCAGTTATAATTGTAAGATAATTTTTTTAAGATTAAAATCCCTGAAATTCCTTTTAGGAATCCCCACTGCAGAGATATTAAAATGTGGGAAGAAGTGTGCCGTAGAATGAAAGAAAAAGGACACTTAGAAGATAATTTGTTTACTCCTAACATTGCTTTTCTTCTTTCCAACTAAATTTCCTGGTTTCTATATTGACAAGTTGGAGAAACTTTTCAGCCAGAGATCACTGTGCCGCCCTGATGCCCAGGCGGAGACAGTCCTTGGTCAGCAGAACGTTCATTTTAAAAATGTGGTCGTGCCCTGGCTGGTGTGGCTCAGTGGACTGAGCAGCAGCCTGCAAATCAAACGGTCGCTGGTTCGATTCCTAGTCAGGGCACACGCCTGGGTTCCGGTCCTAGTCAGGTCCCCAGTGGCGGGCAAGCAGAAGGCAACCCACACATGGATGTTTCTCTCTCTCTCTCTCTCTCTCTCTTCTCCCTCCTTTCCCCTCTATCTAAAAATAAGTAAATAAAATCTTTTTTAAAAGTGTGGTCGCACTCATGAAATCGCCAGCGGGTAAGGACTCTCCCCACTGCGGTCTCGCCGAGCACACACAGACAGGACTCAGTGGGGCGTGGACGCCTGGCGAGACGAGGAGGGCGTCCTGGCCTCACCTCTTCGCTGCCTGCACCTCCAGGCTCGCTTTCTTCAGCTCAGCCGTCACGTGGAGTTTGTTCACGGTCTCTTGGGCTGCACTGAAACGCAACAGAGATTTGTTAGTTTGTGTCGTGTTCCGAGGAAGTAAAAGGAAGGCAGCGGGCGGTGGAAGGCGACTTGGCGGGAGGGAAGGGGACGCACACTTTGAGGGCTTCCACAGATCGCTGGTCGTTCTCTCGCAGGAACTCCTCGAAGGCGATCGCGTCGTCCTGGAGCTTGGTCTCCGCCTTCAGGATCTGCCGCTCCTCCGTCTCTATGCACTTCTCAAACTTGGTGATGGTGCTCCTTTTGGTTGACAGAGTGTACTAGGAATACGGAAAACCGAAGGGCATCGAGAACGTTCCTCCGCGCAGCCAGCGCATCTCAACAGCCTCGCAATACAGGGGAAGGCAACCCGCACTGTGAGTGGTCATTTGTATCAGAAAAAAAAATGGTGCGCCCAAATCTCGGGGCCATGGCCTTTACTTCACAGAGGAATTTTATTTGGGAGATAATTGGAAGGGAGGCTAATTCCTCTCTCACTTCCATGAAGAGGTTCGATATTGTTCCGAAATGGCTGGGCCCCACAAATCAAAAACAGCTCTCTCTTGCTCCAAGAGCAGGCGCACCTGTATTACCCTCAGCGTCCCTCCAGGGCTTTCTGTGCACCGGAGAGCTGGGCCGTGGGCAGCTGCACAGGCCCCCGCCCCGGGAGGCACCGAGGGAGAGGCAGGCTCCGGAGCTGCCAGGCCAGTGATGCGTTCCTCTGGGCCAGCCCAGGGAGGGGGCACTCAGCCTCAAAGAGCCCCAAGTCCAACTTTGACATCAGTTTTATTTTTCAGTACAGAACACAAGAATCCACTGGGGTTTTTAATGCCATGCATGGAAAATAGGCTATAAGTAAACATGAACTATAGACTATAATGTAAACATTTTAATATGCATTAACTAAAACTATGTAAATGAGATAATTTTAAAGAAACACAGCCAATAACTAGATACTCCAAGTTTATAACAAAAACCCTATTTCATTTATCACTTTATTCACCAAGAATTTGTTGAGTGACTACTGAGTGCCAAGACTGTTTTAAGTAGTGTTACTAGAGCAAAGAACAAAATAAGCAAAATCACTTTTACGGGGTACACATGCTAGTGGACGGGGAGTCTAATAAAGGAGGATGAGGAATGTAGTGGGTAAGGGCCAGGGCTGCCATTATGTACGGGCAGGGAAAGCCTCCCTGGTGTGCTGACAATGAAGCAGACTGGCTGGAAGGAAGTAGGGAGCAAATATGAGGAAGGAACGTTCCTCCAAGAAGGGAGAGCCTCTGTGCACAGGCTCCGGGGCAACAACACGGTCAGTGTGTCCCAGGAACAGCAGGGAGGCCAGTGAGTCTGGAGCGGGTGGAGCAAAGTGAAGAGTGGTGGGAACGTCAGAGAGACAGAGAGAGAGAGAGAGAGAGAGAGAAAGAGAGAGAGAGTGAGTGCTGGGCACCAGGTAAGTCACTAATGAATGGTCTTCAGCAGAAGAGGGGCATGTGTGGGAATAGACTCCTGGTGCTGAGTGGAGAATCCAGGCAAGAGATATTGGTGACGTGGACTTAGAGTGGCAGCAGTGGCAGTCATGAAAAGTAGTGCGATTGTGGGTATTTTGGGACAAAATATTTGAAAGTGTATTGGATAAAGGTTGTAAGGAGGTGCAGTGGAGGATAACTCTGATATTTTTGGCCTAAACAACTGGGGAAATGGACTTGCTGTTTACTGAGATAGGGAGTGCTACATGAGACGCAGGTTTTCAGGGGTCAGGAATTGTATAGCAGGGGCCAAGTCTTAGAAATGCCTATTGAGCGTCTGAGTGGAGATATGAGGAACTACCGTTGCATTTGTGAGTCTGGAGTTCAAGGAAGAGGGTCAGGCTACAGAAGTAAATCCGGAAGTTGTTAATATGGAAGTGGAATTGAAAGCCATGGCCTGGAGGGGCACAGTGGACCACAGGTGAGGAGCGAGCCCGGGGATGTTCCAACATCTAGAGAGCAAAGCGAAAAGGAACAGGAAGGGAAACCTGCAAAGGAGTGAGCAGCCAGTGATGTCGAAGAACCGAGAGAGAGTGGGTCCCGGAAACCAGCTGAAGAAAGTGTTTCCAGAGAGAGGAAGTAATCCAATGGCCCCGCTGCTGATGCTGAGAGACCCGTGAAAGGAAGCCTGTGAAGTGACCATTCTAATTCGGCAAAAGTGGTTTTGGAGGAATGATGAGTGTCAGAGCCTGGCTGAAGTGGGTTTAGAAGAGGAGAGGAAAGGCAATAGATCTGGGCACGTAATGGAAAAATAGAGTGTCACAGTGCAAACTGGGCAGCGCGATGCAAGAAGCATTATATTTGGCTAATGGAAGAAAAATCATTTTTACTACCTCAAGCAGAAACCTGTTTCTCTGGTCACTAATGAATTCATGGATATTCCTTTTTGCATCTGAACCTTTAAAGAAAATTGAAATTGACTTAAGTTTAGTTCATTATCCCCCCAAGATGCATAAGGTAAAAGCTATGTAATTAAATGATTGCATTCAGTATGTACCTGGACTTAAAAACTAATTTAATTAGAGTAACGACCATTTATTTGTGTCCATAATGTTCCAGGAATTTTATTAGACACTTCAAAACACCATTTTATTTAATCCTAAGAGTAACCCCAATGAGGTACTTGTTACTATTCCCACCCTATATGTGAGGTCTTGAGGCTCAGAGATGTCAAGATGCTTGTCCAAGATTGCACAGCTAACAGGTAGAAGGAGGGGCATAGGACCCCGAAGCTTATGCTAAATATGACTCAACTGTTTTAAACCTTAACCTTTTGGCCATTCTTGACATAAAACTGGAGTCTTTGGGTAAAGTGTGTCTGGAGATTACAAACCAATTTATGGCAGGAAAGGAAAAGCTGACAACCAGCGTACCGTTTAGCAACAGAAAATACCAAAGTTTCTTGGCAAGGTTTCTTTGTCCTGGAAAAATTATACAATATATAGGCTATATTTCAATAATGGTTGCCTCGTGAAAAACCAGCAGAATGCGTGATATCAAATAAAATCTCTTACTAAAAATGTACTTAGAAGTAGAGGGAAAATAGGATTCCCCAGTAACCAGTGAGGCTGGGCTGCAGGAGGAAGCCCACAGTCTCCCCGGGGTTGTGCTCTGCCTTCACCTCTTACTAGCTGTGGGATGGTGAGTAAACGACCTTCCCTCTTCAAGCCTCAGTAGAATAGGATGCTAATTGTGGTAGATTATATTATGGTTCAAAAATATTTACTGCCCTTCTCTGTGAGATCATCCCCACCCTCACCCCTGCCTCTACTCCACTGAGGCCAGGCTTGCCCATTAACTTGACGTGGCCCATGGGCTGCCCCATGGGCCACAGGTCACGTGGACGTGACCTATGATGTTCCCAAGAAGACGTGTCTCCCTCCTGCCCTAACCACAGCAACATCCAGGCAGGGGCTGCTCCTTCGGTACAGGCCTCAGCGAAAAGCACCGAAGCTGAAGAGTGAGTGAGAAATAAAGCTCGGTTGTCAGCCGCTGGGATTTGGAACTGGTTTATCACCACAGCATAATTTACCGAGAGGATATGCTACCATCACTGTCTACCTTATGGCGGTGCTGCGAAAACAAAGTGAGGCAACGTGTCATAGAACACGTGGTGATTTCTTCATGATTGTTAGCGGTCGTTACTTCAAAGATACGGTTGGCATAATCACTTAATTGTTCAGTAATAATGATCATCATCATCACTGACGGATAGTTCTGAGGGTGGGGGACAAACAGGCGTCCCGGGGGTCACACAGGCACTGGGTTAAATTCTGCGTCCACTGGCGACTTGGAGTGAGAGACGCAACTCCATGAGCCACTTGCCCCAGATAAAGAGAGGAGGAGGCCAAATCAACGAGCGGCATTTTGTTGAGGATTAAGTAAAGTAACATACATGGAAGTAACAAACACCGAGTTCGTACAGTTTCTTTGTAAATACTGCAAAAAGACTTTTTGTTATGGAAATCATCAACATTTACAAAAGCAGTCCCCTAGTGAGCCACTACACACGTATCACCAACTGCCAAGTTCTCAACATTTTACCAGTCTTGCTTCACTGGTTGCCACCTTTCAGTCTTCTCCTCACTGTAATATTTTAAAGCAAATCCAAGATATTATATATTTCATTCATAAGTACTTCAGTATGTAACACTAACATATAACAGAAAATATTAAACATAACCATAATGCCACTATCATCCCAAACAAAATTAACAATGTCTTAGTATTGTATACCAAGTCTGGGTTTAACTGTTCCCGCCATCTCAAAAAAAAAAACTATTTAGAATTGAAAAACAATTAAATTTAAATAAAGATCAATTTGGCGGGCATGACTCCTAAAGTCTGTTTTTTAAATCGACAACAGCCACCTCCCTCTCTCCACATACTGTCCTTTCTCCCACGCCTTTTATTTGTGTGAGAAACCAGGCCAATGTTCCTGTAGAGTTTCACACATAACAGATCCGGCAGATTGCGTTCTCGTGGGGTTATCTTCTTAAGTTTTTAACTGATTTTAGAGAGAGGGGAAGGGAGGGAGGGAGAGGGAGAAAAACATCAACTGGAACCCTCAACCTATGCACGCGCCCCGACCAGGAATGGCTCCCACGGCCTTGCGGTTTAGGGGACGACACTCCAACCAGCTGAGCCACACCGGCCAGGGTGCTTGTGTGGAACGTGGTTCTCAAACCCCCACGTTTACTTGATTAGATTCAAGTTCAATTTATTTAAGCATTTTTAATAGAAAAGAAAATGAAAGGCCTTACTACGGCTTCTATTTGGTCAATTATAATGGGTCAGATGAATTGAAAATACATTTCAATATCCAAAAAGGATGCTATTTTATAAGGTTATTTTAAACGTTATAGCTATGCTCACCATTCCAGGCTACTTTCACGTGCTACTCTCTGGCTGAACAGATGCGATTTTTCAGCTCTAAATAGACTAGCTATAGTGCATGCATTTCTAGCTCTCAAGCAGCTCTGGCAGCTGCTTTGACCCAGAGACCATGTGTGACAAAGCCCCACACAAAGCACTAGTGTTCCTGGGCGCCGAGACCCCCACCACTCCCAGAGATGTGACCCAGAGGTGTTGCCCTTTACGACAAGCTGCGGGGTGCAGGAAGGTGGAAGTGCACTTCTGTCACATTCCTAACGGATTGGTCTATGGCAGTTGCCCGTGTAATTTTTTGGATGGTGATGTAGTAGTTTGCCATTGCTGCCTACACAGAAACAAAATAACCTAGGCTCCCAAAGTAGGGGTCGCTTGCTCATTGGACTATCACGTAGGCTTGTCTGTAATCTGAATTCAGGCAGGAAGTGCAAGGTTGGGGAGTGAGGGTTTTGCCCAGATCAGTTCTCAGTTGGAAAGAGTCAGAGGGGGACTTTATTATTTTAAATGAAAATATCCAAAAATCTGTGTAATCAGCGGAAACGGACAACCTGATTGCCTTTGCGGACAGAGCCCAGGTTACCTTGGATAACACGACAATTCTACTGTTTCCTTCTCAAGAGTCGGCCCAACGTCCTCTACCCCTTGTTGACCACCAATGATGTCGATGAGGTCGTCTGCAATGTCGTGCCTCCTCGCTATCTCAGAACTGTTTGAGCGGCAAAGTTTTCAGAAGTTAGCCACTTAGTGCAGAACTTTTTCTAAAACATGCCATGTGTGACTTAAAATGCACTTGATGACGCAGGATTCACCATGCGACAGAGGTGAGCCTTAGACATGAGACACACGACTGGACGATCAGTGGTCCAGTCACTGACATCCCTGTGTCGTCTATCACTTGCCACTTTTTCCTACGAGAGAGCAGGGTATGCATTGCCAAGACCTTCTAAATGAGTGGACGAGGCTTCCTTTCTCTACAGTCATTATTGAATCCCAAGTTCCTTCCTAAGTGGTTTCTGTGGGAAAAAAATGTTTTCAATATTTGAGGAAGCGCCTGGACTTCAGGAGCTAGAGAAATGTTTTCTAAGGTACCACAGCAAATCCTGGGCCCTCGGTCTTCCTTCCTCCCTCCCTCCTTCCCTCCCTCCCTTTCTCCTATTTTAATTTTTAATTTAAAAATTTGAATAAGACTCGTTTTGGAGAATGACTTAATCAGCCCATCATCCTGATATTAATCACTTTAACCTTGCTAGCTTCAAACTGCTTCCTATCTGACTTGTAGACACTTCTTGACCTGATAAGTAGGAAATGGCCATGATGTTTCGATTCTGCCCTCCTTCACAGAGCAGCAATTAATAGTTTGTAGTATTTTAGCATGTTGCCTCCACAGGTTGCTAAAACGGGTTATGTTTTTGCAACCACAGGCAAACTATTTAATTTTATTAGCTTCCTGATTCTTGGTATGGCCCAGACAAGCAAGACTTCTCTTTAGAAAGACTTCTTTTAAATTCAGTTCTAGATTCAGTTCTAGATGTAGAACTGAATTTAAACAGCCAGAGCCACTAACTTTGATGCTGTGGCATTTAGGCAGGGATGGCCCTCCTCAGAGCCACGAAAATGAGGAACAGTCTGTTTCTTGGTAAAGTATGTTTTCTTATTTAAAATAGGTTTTCTCCCGACTCTCAACCCCCATTTACAAAGACCTCTCAACCATATTATGAGACAACACACTTTGTGTTTTCATCTCCAGAATAGCCGCCAATATCAATAGCAAGTATTCAAACAACGTTTTTAAACAAACAGCCATTTAAACTCACCATCTTGTAATCTGAGAACAAGAGAAGGGTCCAGCATGAATTTCTCAAACGAGCCAATAGCCGTGTCAGCACGGAATGCTATCTGGCTCAGGTGTGAACGACTCTTCATTCGTGATGAAAAAGTAGACTTTTGGTGGATTTTCTTGCTGTGGTTCAAGAATTTTTCCTGCCCAAGTGAGAAAAGAATTTCTAATATACCAAAAATAACATTCTCTTAAAACAAGATGTCATGTAATGTAAGAGGTACTATTATTTTATGCACTTCCAGTTGTGTATTCCACCCCATCTCTATAGCTGGATCTCAATTTCAGGAATGAGAAAATGTGAAAAGATGTGGCTATTAAAATCAATGAAGTAAGGTTATATGTGTACTTGTCTTAGTGGATTGTAGTGTGTGTCTGTCTTCCTCCAGTAGGGGGCGATCATTAGGCCCCTCCCATGGGCTGGGTACTGTTCTGGGTGTGTGTGTGTGTGTGTGTGTGTGTGTGTGTGTGTGTGTGTGTGTGTGTGTGTACATACTATGCCCCAGCACAGTGAGTAGCACGTACGTTGACATCTGACTCCATGCCTTACCCCAGCAAATTTTGTAAAAGTGACTAAGAGAATATGTTTCTAACGATTGGGATTTGGATTTGAATAAAACCATACCTTTTTCCTGTCTGCCATTTCACTTTCTTTGAAAAGAAAGAGATCTTTGAAAAAGATCTTATATGGCCCCTGCTTTTTGATGGACTCATTCTTTAGTTTTTCTGTTAAGAAAAAGAAAAGGAAAACTTCTGTCATCCCTTCTCTATTGACCAGATGGCGAGGCTCCCACCAGCCAGGGGAGAGTGAGGGGGATCAGTGGGTCACTGAAGCAGAGGGTGCAGTCAGCCTTGCCTCCCCAGCAGGATGTGGGGCCCGCAGCCAGGGGCAGGGGCCACAGCTCACCTGTCCGTTTCCCATGGCACTGAGCACAGTGCTTGGTGATCCACAGGGAATGAGTCTGTATTTTGTGTGTGTGTGAGTATTTAGATAAAGGGGATTATTACAGGTTAGTGGGATCATATTTTGAGATATTAACATGTTGATTCTCCCCACCCCTACAAATATACCCACCATTACCCTTACACCACCATTTCCGCCACAATAGACCCCTACGGTACCCTTACAGAGATCCTCGGTCTAGAGAGTCTCAAAAGAAGTTAAAGATAATAACAAGTATCGGCGAGGATGTGGAGGAATTGAACCATCATACACTGCTGGTGGGAATGCAAAATCATGCAGCCACTTTGGAAAACAGTCTTTAGTTCCTCAAAAGGTTGAACATAGAGCTGCCGTATGATCTAACCATTCCACACCTGGGTGTGTATCCAAGAGCTATGAAAACATTTGTCCACATAAAACTTGTACATGAATGTTTACCACACTAACCTTAGATTTCTCACAGTTTCTGTCTGACAAAGAAACCTAAATCCTTTAATAAAAATAGATTGTTCAATGCATACTATTTTACTGTTCTGAATCTTGCTTTTGTTTAGCTAGTAATACATTTAGAAGTTCTTTTTACATCAACATTTACATATTTATTTCATCAAAAAAAAGAACAGCTATCCAGTGGCCCATTCCTTGGATGTATCATACTTTATATAACCAGTCTCACACCAAAGGACATTATGGTTGAACCCAGTCTTCTGCTATTTTAAACAAGGCTGGATTGACTATTCTTATACGCCTTCTCTAATCACCGGGTGCACAACCTATCTGCAGAATAAATTGTCAGCATGGTCCTTTGTTAGGCAAAACGGGTCCTGGTGCTTGCTGTGACAGAGGCCATCTTAAGAAGCAAGTTGCTCTGAGCCATCAACAGTTTGCCCACGTGCCCTGAAAGGAATGTTCTCATACAGGTAAGTAGGCCCAGTAAGCTGTTCGATGCTTTGGAATGCACAGCTCTGAACAGCTGCACATCACGTGGCTGCAGAGCACCTGTGCGCCTGGAGCCTGCACATGTCAAGCCCGCATCCCCTTTGGGTGTGGAAATCCACCTCCTTGTTGATGCCCAAGACTCTCTTCTGTCCGTAAGTTCCCTCAATAAACTTTGTTTGATTCCAGAGTTGTTCACCTCTTTGTTTATCTCTTGGCCTGTCCTCCTTGGGAGATCAATTCCAATATACTGGTACTTCGGTAAATTTTCTCAACACCCTATTTAAATGCTTTTCAGATAATTTGGTGGTCCCTCAGTACCCGTTTTCCCTTCTTCTATTGCAACGATTTTCAACTGGTGTGCCACAAGAATTTTTAAAGCACGCAATACCTGCCTGTTCAATCAGGGGCACTGACTTCTTTCCCTGTAGACTGTTAAATAAAAAAATGACAACAGCCAATACAACAATAGCCATCTGGTGTCAATGAATCAAAATTATACTTATTTTTTGTTAGATCAGCAAAAAATGTCTTTGAATGTGCCACAGGACTTTAGAAATTCGTTTATGCAAACCATGATGTAAAAAGTTGACTAGCTGTTCTATAAGAATAGGGCCCTTAATTCTAGCGTGGCACATACCCGAAGTAAAGACTGTATTTTATGACCTCCCTTGGAGCTGGACATAGCCATGTGACTGCGTCCTGGGGAAAGGGGATGCCAGGAGAAGTGGCGAGTGCAACTTTTAGGGAATGTCCTAAAAGGAAGGGGCGGGCTGCTCCCCTTCCCTTTCCTCCTTCTTGCTGGCAGGAATGTGGATGGGTGTGGTCACTGGTACAGAGGCAGTCACCTGGGATCGAGAACATAGGCCAGCAAAAGTGAGAAGCAGCCCAGGCCCCTGATGTGAGTGAGCCTCCATGTGGATTGGCCCTGGAGTGCTTATGTGCAGACTTTGTCATCCAAGAGAGAAATAAACTTCTATCACGTGTAAGCCCCTATTCTTTTTACATGTTCTTTCAGCTGCTGCCAAATGTTTTAATTCTAAATACAGAGAGGACCAAATTTCTTTCAAAGAGAATTCCTATACAGTGCCTGTTATCCATAACAAGTTCTTGGCGTTCTCCAATTTTTAAATCTTTATCAAATCTCTGTTTAAAAAAAAAGTTATTACTACATACTGATTAATACTAATTCCTTGAAAACTTGTAAAGAAGTGGGAGGATAAAAAAAGAGAGGGCGGGCGGTAAAGGAAAGGAGAGGACAGATTTTCATAAAACGTAGTTATTCATGTTATTTATTGTAACAAATAATTGAGTAAATCATTTTATGTCATGAAAGACTGGTAATCTCACTAAATACAACAGTATTTAAAGATTTTTGTTTTGAGAATTAAGAACTAGAAAAGAACTGTCTGAGCAAGTAGCTTATAAGTTCTTTACTAGAGAGACCATGTCTGATGTTCACTGTATCGCACTCTCCTTTCTTTACTTGCCCAACCCACTTTGGAGACTGACTGTGCTAGGTACAAAGCAAGAACTCAGGGACTGGTTTCTTTCTTACCTCCAGAAGCCAGTGGTTTTGACAAAAAACGTGATGACATTTTGTCTCCCGGTCCTGTCCAAAGAAAATAAAACACATTTAAAAAATTCTATAAACCTGGCATAAAGTCACTAAATTCAACTGCCAGTAACTCCCAAATAGGCTTTATTGCTTTTATTGCTTTTATTGCTTTTAGGCTTTATTGCTTTTCTGGTCAAGATGGCAGCATAGGTAAGCATGGCTTTCCTCTTCGCACAACCACATCAAAATTACAACTAAACTACAGAATGACCATCATTCAGAACTGTCAGAAATAGAGCTGCTTGGAAGTCCTACAACTACAGAACTAAAGAAGAAACCATGTCGAGACAGGTAGGAAAGGCAATGTTGTACACATAAAATGGATTGCCGTGTAGCCCCTTAAAACTGTTCCGTAGCACTATTTACTCTTTCTCTCTCTCTATATATATATATATGTGTGTGTGTGTGTGTGTCTCGAAAGGACAGGGATACTGTGAATAAAAACACATGGCAAATAAAGGAGGTGTTTGAAATGTTCACCGCACATTAAGAATGGTCATCTCTGAATTGGAACAATCTCTCCTTTCATTTTTATCAGGTTTGGGATGCGAGTCAGTGAGTGAGGCACTCACCTGAGTGGCAAAATTTAAGGAAATGCCCCCCCAAAACTCAGTTATTGACATAAATAACATGCTAATACAAGTCTTAAAAATCAGAATTAATGCAGGACATAATTAGAGACAAAATATCAAACATTTATATGTGGATGGGATCTGACCGCACGCAGGTGACTCTGAGAATGAGTGTCACGCTCGCCACACTCTGCCCCAGCCCACAGATCTAGTCTCAACATTTGGATATTTTGTTCACTATAGATTTTTGCATTAAACCTTATTTTCTTAAATAGTGAATGAAAATGTTCGATTACAGAGTTTTTGCCTCCCCCTTAAATGTTGCACGCAAGACAAGTGCCTCATTTGCCTCACCCTAATCCTCATCTAGAATGTGTGTGCTTTTTTGTATCATTCCAATTTCTCAATGAGCTTGTGTAATTTTTACAATGAAAAATAATAACAATGGTATTTTAATTTGGGGGGAAGAAAGGATATTCAGGAGTTTATATAAAAAGGTGTACCCACAATAGGAAAAGTGGAACAAAACATCCTACTTTAGGCTTCTCCTTTAATTTGTGCCTCAGCATTCTCAAAGAGCCACACTCAGGAGCCAAGTGTCCAGAGGCACTGCAGCAGGTGAGTGAGAACACAGGCTGAGGACAAGCCTGTTGGTTTAGCACTTACACATGTATGAGCAAGCTCATTTAACATTAAACAATATTTCTTGAGTACCTCCTACGTGACAGGCACTGCTCCAGGTGCTGGAGACGGGGCTATTAAAAAATAAGACGTGCACACAAAAAAGACAAAAACTATTGTCTGCAAGGAGCCTACAGTTTGATTGCTTAGCATCCCCGCGTCTCAGATTCCTAGTGCATAAAATGGGAATAAGAGTTCCCCTTCTAAGGCTTCCGTGAGGATTCAGTGGGACCAACTGTATAAACAACAAGGCAAGGTGTCTAGCACACAGGCAGATCCCAGTAAGCGGGAGTTATTAAGTGTTACTATTTACTAACTAATGTGTGATTTTACTTCCAGTAGTTATAAAAACAAAGATGAAAAAGAAATTACATTAAAGCTTATCAAAGAGAAAAGTTAATAAAAATCTGCAGCACTGATATTATACTCCCTTAGATTACTGAGGATTTCTTCATAGGTATTAGGGTTATTCTGACAGGTGGGAAAGACAGATTGGTGAAAAACTGATGGTAATCTGTGGGGTTGGTAGTATAAAGACTTGTAGGTTTTCTTGAATTTCTGTTTTGCACTTATCTTCACTCCTAAGGTTCTGCTCACCTCTTTCTGGTCATATTTTTGCTTCTTTCCATGCTTCTCTCTGAATTTGCTCTCCTCTCCATCCCCACTCCTTTCCATTTATCCTAAAAAAATCTGTCTTCAATACACACCTTATTCATGGGGCCTGGTACTCTTTCACTTACAGGAAAGCACAAGTTCCCCTTTCTCTAAGCCAACTGTGAATAGCAGGTATCTGCTCTTATTCTTCCTCTCCAGCAACTCATAGAACATGTAAATAGAATGAATAGTCTCTAGAAGTTGTTATACTTCTGTGCTTCTAACCCCCCACTGATGAATGCACTAACCCCCCACTGATGAATGAACTGGTTGGTGGAGAACACGTGAGAGAGGAAGAGGACCAGCTATGCCTAGGAGGGGACAACGAAGGTCTCTGAACTAAACCAATACGATGCACCAACCAGGAAGACAAGGTCAAAGCTGGTGAATGTCTTTGTTGAGCAACATAAAAATAGTATAATGACTAACCAACAGCTCGGTACCCAAAAAGAGGGGAAATGTTGTTGAACGGCATAGCAAATGCCTGCAAACTGACGTCTAAAATACAAGTTCAACTCCAACATCCGATAACTGTAAGAAGATAATGAGCCTAGAAAGATCCGGGATTTGAAATGGTGCTGGTGGTTGTAAGCCATTATTTTCACTCAGGGCCTAGAGGCTAACGACTAAGAGCACAGACTCTCGTTATGCTCCTTAACCCTCACACTTCAATTCCTTATGTTTCAGAAGGGAGGATGAGAACGGTGCCCACCTGCTGGGACTGTTAGGTGAGTCAACCTGGGTCCCGCCCTTTGGACAGCATCGGGTGTATAGTAAGGGCCTTGTAAGTACAACCTAAGGAGAAAGCTTTCTAAGGAGGGCAGGGACCTTGTGTGTTTTAGAAACAG
Source organism: Carollia perspicillata (assembly GCA_004027735.1). Taxonomy (NCBI): domain Eukaryota; kingdom Metazoa; phylum Chordata; class Mammalia; order Chiroptera; family Phyllostomidae; genus Carollia; species Carollia perspicillata. The sequence goes on along the minus strand of PVKM010026733.1, from coordinate 4,358 downwards.
CAAGAACACTGGTACACACAGGGGACAAAGGGGAGTGATGGATGGGGTCGAAGGGATAACGAAGGCCCTGAGGATGATTTACTCAGTGAAATGAGAATCCTGAAATGAATCACTGCAACAGCTGAGTGAGAAGAAATTGTAGAAGGAAATGAGGGTCCCACAGGGACACCTGCTGGAAGGCAGGAGATTATGGGGTCTCAGGACAATGGTGGAAATGGCGAGAGGTGGTCAGATTCTAGGTGAAGTAGGAAAACAGATCTTTAGAAGCGGCTGAGGGTTTGGACGTGGGGTATGAGACAGACAGAGAGCCCAGTCAAGAAAGGATGGGGTTGCCATCAACCGAGACAGAGAGGGCTGTGGGGGAGGGGCAGTTGGGGAGAGCAAAGCTTCAGTGTGGAACATGCTAAATTTGACATATTTATGAGCCACCTAAGGGACGTGGATGTAAAATGTGCTGTTCTTCCAAGTGAGCACCATGCTGGTTGATTTATCTAATGTTTGCTTTCCTCTAACACTATGCAATTATATGTGGTCACCGAGTCAGCTTCTTTGAAATGTTTCATAACAGGGGCCACATGAAGGCACTGTGGAAAGAGCCTGGCCTCTGGGGCGAGCAGGTTTGAATCCTGCCTCCGATTCTTATCAGTTCTGTTCTTTTTTGTTTTGGTTTTTTTTTGCCTATCCAATTGAACTAAATGTACCTTAAGTTCCTCTATCAAGTACAGATACTAATACCTTTCATACAGGCTTGTTGCTATTTTCAAACACAGATAACGTAAGCAAAGCGCTTATGTACAGTAGGCTGACGGAAATAATCGCTCCAACCATCTTCAGAGGAGATGTCCAGGTGTGTCCTTTCTTGGGCTCTCTGTGAATAACTACCAGCATTTGAAAAGAATGGCGGGGATGACTGATAACTAGCTTTCGTGAGAAATCCTGAATTACAGTTCTTGAAACTGGGTCATTTGAGAGGAATCTACCAGCAACGTCAGTGCAAACTGGGGGACTCTGACCCCTCCATAGTGCAGAGTCTCATCAGGTTCTCCGGATTCTTAGTGCAGAAGCTTCGTGCAAGGGGAGGTAGAGGAACGGGTTTTATACTGTCCAAACTCAGGCCCTAGACCAACTCGAAATAAAATCAACAATAACAATATCTACCAGATATTATTCAAAGAAGTCTCTGTTTAAATTCTTCCACAACTCTACAAACCCCATGAAAGTGAATATCCAGATTCCCTCAATATGAGATGAAGACCTTTATCTCCCACATGCAAATGAAGAGGTAGATAGATTCGCTCAGACCCAATGACTCTCGTTTTTTTCCCACCTCCTTCCCACCCACTTGGACAAATAACGAGAGAGAAAGGGCTGTGGACTGTGTCCTCTCTCTAGACCAGAGCTAGCAGTTTTTTGTTTGCCTGAGAGCCAGGAGCCACGAGGTCCTTGGCCTGACCGAGGACTGCCTTTTCTGATGAGGTCAGAGGGAGAGTGCAATGATGAGGAAATTACCTTCAGCTTGACCTTTAAGGCCCCGCTGACGTCAGGCTAGCTACTTGCTGTGGACTTTCCTGTTGACGTTTCTAACTGCCCCTTTTGCAAACTGGAAAAATAACTGAAGGTCAAGTGGAAGGGAGATTGGGGAAAAGAAATCAGCCAGTGTGAGTCAGATGATGTGACAATAACCCTGTACACTGAGAACTGCCACTATAGGGATGTTGGTTGCCACGGAGGAAAAACATTATCTTTCCTCTCTGTAATTTCTGAACGGCGACCAGGGAGGAGGGAAGCCCACTCTCACCCTCCTTGCTTCTGCAGGCCTCTGGTTCTCAGGGGCCTTTCAGCCAATGCTGTTCATCTAGACTGGGGGCACGCACTGCACCCACAGACACAAATCTCCATTTTAAAAAGTACGATTTCTTTTAAACTTGTCCAGTACTTGTCAACTTTAAGTACACAGTGCATTCTGTGAAGTCAGGAGGGGAACTAGTACTGCTGAAATCTAATCTTGAACTTAATTGACCAGCAAGCGAAAGGCCAGGGTTGAAATAAACGACTAGTAATAATAATAGCTGTGACTTATTTGGAGATAGGCAGCGGGCTAAGTGTTTCACATTTCACGGTAGTTAAAGCTCAGATAAGTCCATAAAGCAGAAACAACCATCCTCACGACATGGATGAGAAAACTGAGGCTCAGGGAAATTAACTTCTGAAAGCCAAACAGCTCATAAGTAACAGAAATCGGATCAAGACAAGTTTACAGAATCCCGAAGTCTTCTATTTCCCCATAATTTCACTTCACCCTCTATAATTGCATAAATCTGCAAATATAAATGCAAAGTGTGACATTCAAGTCTTTAGCATAAATTTTATAACATAAAATTTTAACATTTTTCTACAAATTAGTGATTCTGCATTTCTATTTTCCACTATTTCTGCTTTTCTCTCTATGTATTATACTTTTAAAAAAATCTGTGCACAGACACACACATCTGTTCAGGATTATGTGTCTGTGCTGTTATGAATAATCTGTGGATTCCCCCCCCCCCCTTTTGGTCTCTTGTAGTCACATTGTCTACCGAATTCTTTCCCAATTTTTTCCTTTGCTCTTTCTTTTCTCCCTGACTGGGCTGTCTATTCTATGGACACAATATGAAGCCAAAGTATATTCTTATTTATTGTGTCATCTAGAGGAGTGCTTGCTTTTCTGTTCTTTGTTTTGAGATGGCTTTAAAATGACCCTAAATTGACTTACTGTTATGTTTTATGCGTTTATAGGCCTCACACCTGCTTTAATGGCATGTTATTGTATCCATAAGTGTCTTCCTTTTGATTGCGGCCTGTGCTGGACAAGGAAAGTGCCCTGCGTGTCTTTATATGTTCCACAGGCCTAACAACACAAAGCTCCTACTAAAAGAATGTAAACTGAATGAAGTAATCTAGAAATTCCTAACAAAACCCAGGCCCTGACGGTGTTTTCACAGCAACTGATAAGCAGGAAGAGCTGTAGGTGAGAATTACAGACCATCTTCCTTAAACAAACTTGATTCTGTCTCCAGCCTTCGATGCACATGGAGGGCAGGCCCGTCCAGATACAATTGGGGGCGTGGGCACACGGAACTGGAACCACTTTTACCTCAGTGAGTTTGGATACGGGAGCCTTCTCAACCAATCCTTCGAGGAAGGAGACTGGGGGAGATGGGCGGAGGCACCAATCGATTCTCCAGTCTCGGCTCTAGCCTCCCCCACCCCGGGCCCTCTTCATCTCGAAGACCGCTTGGTAGAGCATCCCGGAGCGGAGCTGGCCAACCGAAGAATGCGCGGCACCCGCCCCTCTGCTTCGCGGCCGCGCGGGCTCCGGAGCAGCTCCCCCAGCGCATCCCCCTCCTCTCCACCGGCTGGTTCGGCCGCAGGCGGCCCTCCGCGTCCCAGGCTGCACCTGCCCCCCTGGGCAGAGGTTTCCCGCCTTCTGTCCCTTCCCGGGGCCCTGTCCCAGGTTCCCGCACCTGCCTCTACCTGGTTTCTCCCCACTTGACCTACTCGGAAAGCCCTCGCCTACAGCGACCCCCTGCCACCTGGCCACGTGATCGTCGCAGCCCACCTTTCTCTCTCCTGGTGACAGCACTTCAGTTTCTAATCTCTACCACATTCACCCAACAAGGCGACCAAAACAGCGGAGACTCGTTATAACACTGATTATCAACCAGCCTTCTGGGATTGTCATCGCCAAGGTTGGCGGGGAGGCGCGCTTTCCTCGCGGGTTTGGAAAGGCCGCGCGGCTTCGAGCGCCCGCCCCTGCTCCACCCTCCCGGCCCCGGGCCTCACCGCCTGCGGACGGGCACTCTCTGCGGCCCGTCTCGCGGCCCCAGCCCCGCGACCCGCGGCGCGCGGCGACATGGCGGGCGACCACCGCCTCCTGCTGGAGAACGCGCGGCAAGTGGTGCTGGTGTGCGCCCGCGGGGAGCGCTTCCTGGTGCGGGACGCGCTGCGCAGCCCGGCGGTGCTGGAGGACGCCAGCCTGGTGGTGGGCGCGTGAGTGGCGGCGGGCTGGAGGGGCCCGTCCGGCGAGTCCCTGCTTGGCGCCTTTTCTCCAACTTGGGCGCCGTGGAGGGAAACCGGGTGAAAGCTTCCCCGAACCCGGGGAGACGTGGGCAGGCAGCCTTTAGGAACCTGTTGCTAACGTGTTTGAATGCTTCAGGTTGTCCTTTCGTGGAAAAACGCCCTGAAGCTGCACACGGCACCGGGACGCATCGGGATCCTGGCTCCGCGGACAAAATTTCATTGTCCGACGAGCAGAAAGGGTCGGGTTTCCTTCCAGAGCTTCCTGAGGTGTGGCCGAGAGACCACCGGCGTCCGATGGC
>PVKM010026732.1:0-19167 GCA_004027735.1 Carollia perspicillata | reverse complement strand
CTCCATGGAGAAGTGTCTGTTCAGGTCCTTTGCCCATTTTTTAATGGGTTATTTGTCTTCCTGCAGTGGAATCAAGCGAGTTCTTTATATATTTTGGAGATCAAACTCTTGTCCAAGGTATCATTGGCAAATGTGTTTTCTCATATAGTTGGTTCACTTTTCATTTTGCTGATCTTTTCTTTAGCCATGCAGAAGCTTTCTATTTTGATGAAGTCCCATTTGTTTATTCTTTCCTTTATGTCTCTTGCTCTAGGGGACATATCAGTGAAAATATTGCTGCATGGAATATCTGAGGACTACCTTTTCCTGCCTATGTTCTCATCTAGAACTTTTATGGTGTTGTAACTTATATTTAAGTCTTTTATCTATTTTGAGTTTATTTTTGTGTATGGTATAAGTTGGAGGTCAAGTTTCCTTTTTTCACGTAGCTATTCAGATCTCACAACACCATTTGTTAAGGAGGCTATTTTTACTCCATTTTATGCTTCTGTCCCTTTTGTGAAATATCAATTGACCATAGAGACTTGGGTTTATTTCTGGGATTTCTATTCTGTTCCGTTGATCTACATGTCTGTTTTTATGCCAGTACCAGACTGTTTTGATTACCATGGCCTTGTAATATAGTTTGGTGTCAGGTATGATAATATCTCCTACTTTGTTCTTCTTTCTCAAAATTGGTGAGGCTTTTTTGGGTCATTTACGGTTCCATATAAATTGTTGAAATGTTTGTTGTATATCTTTGAAATATGCCATTGGTATTTTAATAGGGATTGTATTGAATCTATAAATTGCTTTGGGTAGTATGGACATTTTGATGATGTTAATTCTCCAATCCATGGACACGGTATATGCTTCCATTTATTTGTGTCTTTCTTAATTTCTTTCTTCAGAGTTGTATAGTTTTCTGAGTACAGCTTTTTTACCTCCTTCGTTAGGTTTACTCCTAGATACTTATTTTTCTTATTACCATAGCATATGGGATTTTTTTCCTGATTTCTGTTTCTGATATTTCATTGTTTATGTACAAAAATGCCTTTGATTTTTAATATTGACTTTGTATCCTGATGCTTTGCCAAATTCACTTATTAGGTTGAGTAGTTTTTTTGTGGGGTCTGTATGGTTTTCTGTGTACACAATCATGTCATCTGCCAACAATAACACTTTTACTTCTTCCTTTCCAATTTGGATGCTTTTTATTTCTTTTTCTTGTCTGATAACTGTGGGTAGGATTTCCAATACTATGTTGAATAGAAGTGGTAAAAACGGACATTCTTGTCTTGTTCCTGATCTTAGCAGGAAAGCTTTTAGCTTTTGCCCATTGAGTATGATGTTGGCTGTATGTTTCTCATATATGACCTTTATTATGTTGAGGAATGCTCCCTCTACTCCCACTGAGCTGAGTGTTTTTGTCGTAAATGGGTACTGTACCTTACTTATCAAATGCCTTTTCTACATCTATTGATATGATCATGTAATTTTTTTCTTTCCTTTAGTTTATGTGATGTATTATATTTGTTGATATGTGAATATTGTACCATCCTTGCATCCCTGAGATGAATCCCACTTGATCATAGTGTATGCTCTTTTTAATGTATTGCTGGATGAGTTTTGCCACTATTTTGTTGAAAATTTTAGCATCTATGTTTATCAGCAGTATTGGCCTGTAGTTTTCTTTCTTGTGTCTTTTTCTGGTTTTGGGATTAGGATGATGTTGGCATCATAAAAAGTGTTTGGGTGTCTTCCCTGTTCTTGGATTTTTTTGGAATAGTCTATGAAGGATAGGGGTTAGCTCTTCCTTAAATGTTTTGTAAAATTCTGCTGTGAAACCATCCAGTCCAGGGCTTTTGTGTGCTGGGAGTTTTTTGATGACTGCTTCAATTTCATCTGCTGTTATTGATCTGTTCAAGTTTTCTGCTTATTTATTCAGTTTTGGAAAATTACAGCTTTTTAGAATTTGTCCATTTCACCTTGGTTTTCAAATTTCTTGGCATATAGTTCTATAGTAATTTCTTACTCTCCTCCCCATTTCTGTGGTATCAGTTGTAACCTCTCTTCATTCATTTCTGATTTGGGTCCTCTCCCTTTTTTTCTTGATGAATCTGGTTAAAGGCTTGTTAATTTTGTTTACCTTTTCAAAGAACAATATCCTGGGTTTATTGATGCTTTGAATTGTTCTTTTATCCTCTATGACATTTAATTCTGCTCTGATCTCAATTATTTCCATCCTTCTACTCGCTCTGGAATTTGTTTGTTGCCATTCTTCCATTTCTTGTAGATGTGGGGTTAGGTTGTTTATTTGAAATGTTTCTGTCTTTTTTAGGTAGGCCTGTATTGCTATGAACATCTCTCTCAAGACTGTCTTTGCTGTGTTCCATAGGTTTTGGGCTGTCTTTGTTCATTTTCATTTGTTTCCGGAAAATTTTTGATTTCTTCCTTGATCTCATTGTTAATCCATTCATTGTTTAATAGTATGCTATTCAGTCTCCATGAGTTTGAGTATTGTTGAGTTTTTTCCTTGAGGTTGGTTTTTAGCTTTAAGCCCTTGTGGCCTGACAAAATGCTTGATAGGATTTCAGTTTTCTTGATTTTCTTGAGACTTGTTTTGTGTCTCTTCATGTGGTCTGTCTTTTAAAATATTCCATGTGCATTTGAAAAGAATATGTATTTTGCTCCTTTGGGATGAAAGGTTCTATATATATATGTATCAGTTAAGTCCATATAGTCTAATGTATCATTCAGTTCCACAATATCTTTGTTATTTTGTTGGAAGATCTATCCATTGTGGACAGTAGGATGTTAAAAACTCCTACTATAAGTGTGTTGCTGTCTATATCTTTCTTGAAGTCCTCTAAGATTTTCCTTATATATTTGGATGCTTCTATGTTGGGTGCATATATGTTTACAATATTTATGTATTCTTGATGGATTCTTCTCTTGAGTGTTATGAAGTGTCCTTCTGTGTCTCCATTTTGGTCTTTGTTTTGAAGTCTGTTTTGTCTGATATAAGTATTGCTACCCTAGTTTTTTCCCCCCATCTGTTTGCTTGAATATTTTTTTCCAATCCTTCACTTTCAGTCTGTGTAAGTCTTTTGTTCTGAGATGGGTCTCTTATAGGCAGCATATGTGTGGGTTGCATTTTATTATCCATTCAGTTACCCTATGTCTTTTGATTCAAGCATTTAATCAATTTATGCTTAAAATTATTATTGATAGGTACTTATTCATTGCCATTTTCCCACCTGTGTACCTGTGTTCCTCTCTCTGTCATTCTTTTTCTTCCTTTTCTTAAAGCACTCCCTTTAGCACACCTTGCCATGCTGGTTTGGTGGTGTACTCTTTTAGCCTTCTTTTGTCCAGAAGCTTCTTATTTGGCCTTCCGTTTCAATTGAGAGCCTTGCTGGGTTGAGTAGTCTCGGTTGCAAGCCTTGTTTCTCATTACTTGAACATTTCTTGCCATTCCCTTCTGGCTTGTAATGTTTCTGTTGAGAAGTCAGCTGATAGCCTTATCAGGGCTCCCTCATATGTTATTTCCTGTTTCTCCTTTGCAGCCTTTAAGATCTCTCTTTGTCTTGGAATTTTGCCATTTTAATTATGATGTGTCTTGAATTGGAACCCTCTTTGGGTTCCTCTTGATTGGAATCCTCTCTGCTTCCTGGATTTGCATGACCTTTTCTGTCAACAAATTAGGGAAATTTTCCACTGTTACTTTTTCAAACACGTTTTCTCTCCCTTGCTCTTCCTCTTCTCCTTCTGGTATCCCTATTATTCCGATGTTATTACGTTTCATATTGTCTTGTATTTCTCTTAATCCCTCTTCATTCTTCCTGAGCCTCTTTTCTTTTTCCTGCTCTTTGTGGGAGTTTTTTCCTACCTTGTCCTCCAGCTCACTGATCCAATCTTCTGCTTCAGCCTGTGTTTGATTCCTTCTACTGTGTTCTTCAATTCAGAAATTGTGTTCTTTATTTTCTCTTGGCCCTTATTGATAGTTTCTGTCATTTTTCATGCTGATGTAGTTTGCAGTAAGTTCCTCGTAGTTTCCCTATAGTTTCTGGTAATTCTCACTGAACTCATTGAGCTTCCTTATAACTATTGTTTTAAACTTGATAGCTGATAGTTGACTTGCCTCATTTCATTTAGCACTCTTCCTGAGGATTCCTCTTTTCCTTTATATTGGGGGTTGTTTCTTTGACCCCCCCATTTTAGGGGAGACTCTTCTTGTTTGCTTCTGCTTCTTAAATTGATCTGTTTTGACTCCCTGAATTTGTGGTATGAACTTTCATGGTAGGATACCTGTGAGATTCAGTAGGGCAATGTCCTTGATCTCTTGAACTTGATGCTCTTGGAATGTCCTTTATGCCATTTCTGTTGCCTTGGTGGATATATTTGGATTTTGATTGTTGTTGGGTCTTTCTTTGATGGGTCACTCTACCCACCATGTCTTGTATGCTGTTGTGCAGGTGCTGCCAGAACAAAACCACAAAGCCCAGGAAACAAACCCACACCCACAAAAGCAACTCCCCCACCCCACCCCGTCAATCCCACTATCAACAGCAAACGAAATAGTATTAATACAGGTGTAAAGAGATTAAGACTATTATAAGAAACAAGAGTGAATATGAGATAATCTACTGAAAGAAAAATGATTTTGAGAGGGTAGAGAAAGGAGCACTAATAAGAGTTGGGAGTCAGAGTAATACGAAGAGAGAAAGTAAAATTTACATCATAAAAGGAATGAAGAATGTGGAATGGAGTGTAGAAAGGAAGCATATAGTATTAAGTTTAAACAGAAATTAAAATAAAATAAAATAAAGTGAGAGAAAGAAAAAAAAGGAAAAAGTAAATAAATAATAGAAATATAGCAGTCAAATTGAAGAGAAAGATCCACCACAGCACTATCAATCAACAACAAATGAGCAAAACTTAATATAAATAGTATGGGGAAAAAAGAAAGAAAGAAAAACTTAAGAGATGTCTAGAGGAATGGGAAGTGCTCTTGAAATGATAGGGAATATTAAGAGTGAGGAACAAAAATCATGCTTAGAGAAAAATTAAAATTTGAGACAAAAGAAAAAAGAAGAAAACAATCAGAAGAAACTAAAAGGGTAGGAGGAAAGAGAAATATAAGAAAAAAAAAGACAGGACAAAATTAAAAATTTGAGATGAAAAAAAGAGTAGGAGAGGGGACCAGTAAAATTTGATACTTGAAATACAAAAGTAGTGAAGATCTAGAGATAAAATTGAAAACAGTGCAACAACAACTACCCTACCCACAACGAGCTAGCAAAGATTTCTAAAAGTGGAAAGAGAACCTGGGTATTTTAAGAGTGGGAGGAAAAGGATGTGAGATGATCACTGACAAGAAAATTGCTTTTGTGTGTCTGGATGGGGGAGAAATAGTAAGAGTGTGGAATAGAAACAAGTTGTAGCAATAGAGAAAACAGAATTTAAAATGAAACTGTTGAGAGGAGGAAGAAGGTAAAATGGTGTAAGAGAAGGGAGTGGCAAATATGGGAATTGAAATACACTATAAATAAACTAGTGATTTAATATGTACAGACTTGAAGGACAAGAACTGAGTGTTAAAAAGCTATGCAGGAAAGAAAATACCACAAATCATAGAGAAGACCACGGTGGATTTCACCTCAGTAGCCTCTAGTACTTACCACTGTTTTTTTCTTTCTGGATCTGCCTCTGGTGATGTCAGATATTGATCCCGTCTGACCTTAGGCAGCCAGTTCAAGATTTCCAAGGATCTGCTGTCTGTGACTGTCTCCTTCAGTTGTTAATCTAGTCACCCAGCACTCAGCAGTCAGCACCATAGGGCAGGGCAAAATCCTTCCTGGGGTCCAGGCTGTTGTTTCCCCTCAGGCTGCTGCTGCTTGGAGGGGAGTGGTCTGCCTGACCATGATGGCTGTTGCTGTATGGGGGATGACTCAGCACCCGGATCCCGGTGTCCACTCTGTCAGCTCTCTCCCCAAAGCTTCCATCCCCAGTCTTTCCTCAGGTGTTTTCAGCCCACTTGCCCCCAGCCTTTGCTGGAGCCCCAGGGAAGTGACTGAAAAAATAAAATTTGTGTGTTGGCCTTTTAAACGGCTCTTCACATCTCCAGCTGTTCATCTCTGGCAAAGAGGAACCCTGCCTCTTTTCAGCACTTTTAATTATTTGTGTAATTTTTGGGCTATGGTGCTCTAGGCTTGGGATCCTAGCTTAGGGTTCAGACCCTGCTCTTCCCAGGGGAATCCAACCAGCTGCTTAATTATCCCTCTGGCGCTGCCGCCTGTGGGCACCCAGCCAGCCCTATTGAGTCTCCACCACACTCCTTACCAGTCAGGTCGTGCTGAAGCTGATTCTTCTGTCTTTCCAAGGTTATGAGGCTTCTCTCTTGCTATTGTTCAGTTGTTTGTTCTGGGTGATTTCTCCACAATTTAACTGTAATTCCAGATTGGTCCTGCGAGGAGGTTAGTGTGACTTCATTCCTCCACCGTCTTCGTGCTGCTCTCAACTCAGTTCTCTAGTTACTGATAATGTTTAGTTTCGTGGTGATTTTTTGTGTGTGTGTGTTTGTTTTACTTTTATACAGCAGGAGATTTTTCATAGTCATTGAATTTTCACAACAACTCCAGGGCAAATATTGTTACTGCCAATTTGTAGATAAGGAAACAGAAGTCCACCCAGAGGATTGACTTGTCCATGATTACTCAAGTCACATCACTAAGTTCAAAAGCCAGTGCTCTGCTCTGTTTCAGGGTTCATTTTTACCTGCCACTGTTTTCAGCCACATTTGGTAAGCACAGCTTTCAGAGTATTGTCAGCCTACCCTGACTCATATACTGTTTTCATTATACACTACTTACTGTGATAAATTTGGTAGAAATGGAATGGCTAAAGGATTGTAATCAAGTTTTGTTTCACATTTCCCTCTCAATCAAATTAAATGTCACATTTTGCCTCTGCCATTTCATATACACGAGTTAGTGGCTTAGCATTAAAGCCAAGAAAACTATTACCCAGATGATCATGGCATTGGTTGGTGCTCTACAGATGGATGCACTTCTGAGAGGGGTTTTCTCCTCCATGTTGGAGACTGATGTTGTGGAGCCTCAGGCATGTCTCATGAAGGTGGGCTCCAGGGAGTAAAACTAGACAACCCCTCTTCTTACTGCCAACCCAGGGTGGGATGCTGGCCACCCAGGGTGGGGGCAAAAAGAAGGGAAGATGGGGTAGAATTGACCCGGTGTTCTCAACCACCCGTGGCTCTGATGAGTTTTATTTTGAAAGACAGTGGTTGCTTAAAGCTTTCTCTGGTCATCATTAGAACAGTAAGCATTTATCACAGATTGATTTATTTTTTAAAGAAAGTTATGTTCCATTTGATTTCATTTCCCACCATGGCACTGTCTTTGGAGTTAACCTTTAAAAGAGCCCTGGAAACCTTTCTCAGTCTTGAGACAATCCTGATCTAATTTGAACCTCCTGCAGAGGTATTGGTTGTGGCTGGAAGTGAGACTTTGTAAATGTCTCTCTCTGCAGAACTGCATTTACTACTTTCTCTCTGGCTCTGCCCAGAGCGAAGACTCTCAGCTGCCTGTTTTGAGGCACCGCTGCAGCCCTGCAGGACAGGATAGCTATCTACAATGAAATCATGTATGCTGTTTTACTTTTTACTTTAATATTGTGTGTCAGACACCCATTCTAGTAGATATTTGAATAAAAAGCTGTCAGATAATATTTTCAAAGAGTCGACAGCTCAATTTAAATAGAGCATCTAATTTCCAGCCATTTAAGTTATGAACAGAGGGCCAGGTGTTAAGTGGTCCCTAACTCTCAAGTCTGTTGTTTGTATTACTCTCTTCCTTTAGTTATATGGTGAAGTTTTTATTAATAACATTGCACATTATTCTTGTGACATGTTTTAAAGAATATTCAAAGTGGCAGTATTTTATAATCCTCATTTGTGTTTTGTTTTCTGGTTTGACTCTTTTGTGGTTTAAATCTAATTTACATTTGAAGAAATTAAGTGAAGTTTTGCAACTGTAAATCTAACACATTCTTACAACGGTTTTCTTTTTTTGGTGGTAGGGGGTGGGCAAGGTCAACTTTTTATTGAATGTGTCACAAAACAGGTTTAGTTCGAAAGGTCAAAGCTCATGTCATCACGAGACTCCTCAGGATCATCTCTCTCTGCTTCCGCTTGCTTCCCCTCAGCTGGGGTAACAGTGGCAGAGGGGGCAGGCCCACCAGCCCCTATGTTACACGTGGGGCTCCTGATGTTGACATTGGCCAGGGTCTTTGCAAACAGTCGAGACCATAAAAGTTGAACATTTACACCAGCTGCTTTACTGAGGACCTTGATCCTGTTCTCCAACACTGTCACCTAATCCTCATGCAGGATAAGGGCTGAGTGGATGTGGGCAAGCTCCCGGCTAGAGTCCATGGTGTGGCAGATGCTGGACATGCGCTAGGCGGGCACTGACTGGCTGAAGTCGGGGCCTCACCCCAATGTGGCCTTAGCTTCCTGGGGGAGGACTTAGCACCTTAGTTGAAGAGGGGGAAAGCCTTAGAAAGTTCTCTGGCTATGGTATGATGAGTCCTTTTTAAAATGATTAATTTTGCCGTGGCTGGTGTGGCTCAGTGGATTGAGCCTGGGCCTGCAAACCAAATGGTCACCAGTTCAGTTCCCAGTCAGGGCACATGCCTGGGTTGTGGGCCAGGTCCCCAGTACAGGGTGTGAGAGAGGCAACCACACATTGATGTTTCTCTCCCTTTATTTCTCCTTCCCTTCTCCTCTGTCTGGAAATAAATAAATAAAATCTTTTTTTTTAAAAAAGATTAATTTTAATTGGAAGAATAAAAATATCTCTCTCACAGAAGTGTAAATGTTTTATAGTTAGCCGATTAAAAACTTATAACCAAAGTCTAAATTCTGAATAGGTAAAAGACAATTCACTAAAAACAGTATAAAGAGAGCCCCTCAACATATGAAAAATATTTAAGCTTATTTATAATTAGAGAAATGCATATTAAAACAAAGCTGAGATTACTGAGACCAGAGAATTCCACATTACTTTTTATGCGTGATAAGAGCACTTAACACAAAATGTGCCCTCAAAGCAAAATTTTGAGTACAGTATTGTTAACTATAGGCACTACACTATACGTCAGATCTCTGGGACTTGATCATCATGTGTAGTCAAAACTTTGTGCCCTTTCAATAATATGTCCCTGTTTCACAACCACCGGCCCCCAGCTATTCTACTTTATGAAAAATTCCTTTCTACTCTCTGTTTTTATGAATTTGGCTGTTTTAGATTCCTCATAAAAATGGAATCATGCAGTATTTGTCTTTCTGTGTCTGATTTGTTTTTTAAAGATTTTATTTATTTTTAAAGAAAGGGGAAGGGAGGGAGAAAGAGAGGGAGAGAAACATCAATGTGTGTTTGCCTCTCATGTGCCCCCTACTGGGGACCTGTATGACAACCCAGGCAATGCCCTGACTTGGAATTTACCCGGAAACCCTTTGGTTAGCAGACCGGCATTCAATCCACTGAACCACACCAGCCAGGACCTGTGTCTGAGTTATTTAACTTAGTATAATGTCCATCAGCTTTGACATTTACATTCCCTCAAACAGTGTACAAACACTCTCTTTTCTCAACATCCTCAACAAACTTCTCTTTTGTTTCTTTTATAATAGCCACTCTAACAGATGTGAAGTGATAACTCCCTGTGTTTTTTAATTGCTATTGAAAATTAAAGTATTACTGATGTGAGGACCCTTTCATATTCCTTTTAGCCATTTGTCAGTCTTCTTCAGAGAAATGTCTATTCAGATTTTTGTTCTTTGAGTTTTTTTCTGCCTATCTTTTAACCATGTTGTATGTTTTTTGTTATCATTTTTGTTTGCTTGCTTTTTGCTGTTGACCTGTAGGAGTTTCTTATATATTTTTGGATATTACACCTTTATAAGATATATTTTATGAAAATATTTTCTCCCATTCCATGAGTTTCCTTTTCACTTTGCTGTGCAGAAGTTTTTTGTTTGATTTGGTCCTGCTTATTTTTCTGTTTTGTTACCTGTAGTTTTGGTGTCATATCCAAAAATTTATTCCCAAGGCCAATGTCAAAAAGCATTTTTCCCCTATGTTTTATTCTAGGAATTTCACCGTGTCAGATTTTATGTTTAAGTCTCTAATCTATTTTGAGTTGATTTTTGTGAATGATGTGCGATAAGGGTTCAATTTCATTATTTTGCATGTGGATACTCAGTTTTCTCAGCACCGTCTATCAAAGAGAGTACCCTTTCCACCTCGTGTGTTTTTTAGCACTCTTGTCAAAGATTAGTTGTCCATATATGCATGGGTTTATTTCTGGGCTCTCTCTTCTGTTTCACTGGTGTATGTGTCTGTTTTTTTTTTTTTTTTACCAGTAGTATGTTATTATAATTACCATAGCTTGGTAATATACTTTGAAATCAAGAACAGCTTTATTATTTCTCAAGATTGATTTAACTATCTGGGGTCTTTTGTGGGTCCATTGAACTTTAGAATCATGTTTTTTATTTCTGTGAAAAATGCTGGTAGGATTTTGAAAGTGGTTGCATTAAATCTGTAGATTCAAATGTGAGGTCATATGGACAATATGGCAAATTCCTAGAGATATGCAAGCTATCAAGAAGAAATGGAACACTTGAACAGATCAAAAACAAGTAAGGAATTTGAATCAGTAGTCAATAACCTTCCAACAACAACAACAACAAAAAAAAAAAAACCCCAGGAACAGTCCTTCTTAAACTCGTCCAAAAAAAAAACGGAAAAGGAAACACTTCGAAACTCATTTTATGAAGACAGCATCATCTTGATATCAAAGCCAGACAAAGACACTGCAAGAAAAGAAAGCTATTGGACAGTGTTGCTTATGAATATGGATGCATAAATCCTCAACAAAATATTAGCATGTTGATTTCAACAGCATATTGAAAAGATCATAAATCCACTGGTGGTATTTATCCCTGGGATGCAAAAATGGTTCAAGTTACATATCAATCAAGGTGATACACTACATTAAGAAAAGAAGGTTTAAAATCACATGATCATCTCATTAGATAATCACATGATCTTCTCATTAGATGTAGAAAAAACATTTAATAAAATTTAACACCATTTATTGATAAAAAACCCTCAACATGTTAGTTATAGAAGGTACTTAGCTTGACATAGTAAAGATTATATATGAAAAGTCTACAGGTAACATCATACTCAATTGTGAAAAACTGAAAAATTCCCCTATCCATCCAGAATTTAACAAAGATGTCTACTTTTACCACTTTTTTTTCCCCCAGCACAGTACTGGAAATCTTTGTCAGAACAATCAGGCAATAAAAAGAAATAAAATGCATCCACACTGGAAATGTAGAAGTAAAATTATCTCTGCAGACGATGTGCTCTTGTATGTAGAAAACCATAAGGACTGAAAAAACTATTAGAACTAATAAATACATGCAGCAAAGGTGCAGGATGTAAAATTATTTTTATACACTGACAACAAACTAGCTGCAAAGTAAATTAAGAGCCTTGGCTGGAGTGGCTCAGTGGATTGAGTGCTGGCCTGTGACCCAAAGGGCTGCCAGTTTGAAAAGTCAATTAAGAAACAATCTCATTTACAATAGCATGAAAAAGAATATTGGGTCGGTCAAAAAGATGGCTGTAGGAGTGCTTAGTTGTCTTTAACTTCATTCAAAACAATGTTGTATTCTGACAGCTGTCATATCAGTGTGCATTTAAAAAAACAAAAATTGGTGAACTTTTGTGTAGCCATTTTAATATTGAAAATGGAAGAAAATACACAGCATTTTCGGCATATGGTTTGTTAAGAAAGGTAAAAATGCAACTGAAATGCAAGAAAAATATTTGTGCAGTGTATGGTGAAGGTGCTGCGACTGATAAAACATGTCAAAAGTGGTTTACAAAGTGTTGTGCTAGCGATTTCTCACTGGACAATGCTCCATGGTCATATAAACCAGCTGAAGTTGATAGCAATCAAATCAAGACATTAATTAGAGCAATCGACATAATACCACATGGGAGGTAGTCGACATACTCAAAATACTCAAATCAATAAAGTTATAGGTGAAAATAAAAAATGTGTCTTTTATTTTATGGAAAAAACTAAACAAACTTTTTGGCCAACCCAATAAAATCATAAGGATAAACTTAACCAAGGAGGTGGAATAATTGTATAGTACAAAGTACAAAACACTGATGGATGATGCAGGGGGTGGCAGAGGCAGAGTGGAGGATGGTCCAGCCCAGCCATTTGAGGACACCATGTCCTCAGAGCCAGGTCCCTGCTTGTGATCCATTTTTGGACACCATGTGCTCCACAGTGTGATCAAAGGAACAACATGATGTCAGAGTTAGCCAAAGAACACCCCTAATTTTCATTTGCGAAGTTGGAAGCTGAAGCTGTTTCTGAAGTACCTGAAAAATATGAAATTAGTTCTGATGCCACCTTTCGGTTTTTCAAGAATTCTCAGCTCTGTGTTTCTGGCAAGCTCATAGGAGGACTTAACATAGTTAAGCAGCTAGAAGCATCTGAAAAACTAGATACAATTTGCCTCAACGCTCCCAGGCTGGCGGCAAGGCTCGGAGTAGTGACAAATAAAGCTTCTGTGATGCTCTTTATGAAAGAAAACAAACAGGAAGCTAAATGTGGATTTGGCAAAAAACTCTGGAAATACTAAATAGCGCTGGTGTTGAATATGAGACATTTGATATGTTAGAGGATGAAGAAGTGTGACAAGGATTGAAAATGTCCTCCAAATGGCCAACATGCCCTCAGCTGTGTGTGAAAGGGGAGCTCATTGGAGGGCTGGCCATTGTTAAGGAACTGAAAGAAAATGGTGAATTGCTGCTTTCTCTGACAGGAGAAATTTAATAAGTGTTAAATGTGCTGCCCACTAGTGCAGGAAGTAATTCCAAAGAAGCAGCTCATCAGCCAGTCGTCAGCAATGGAGGAGAAGAAGGAAAAGCCTCTTCCCCAGTTTCCCTTTGTCTATTCCACAAGGCGTAGTGCTAAATAAATATGTTACTTTTTTCCCACCCAAAATAGAATGTGATAAATATCTTCAAATTCCATTTTTTTAAAAAAAGTATAAAACACCAGTGAAATAAATTAAAGCAGTCACAAATAAATGGAAAGACATCTGATGTTCATGTTTTAGAAACATTCGTATTGTCTGGTCCTGGGCTGTTCTTGTTGGGAGATTTTTGATTACTAATTCAAATTCCCTATTTGTTTGTTTGTTTTTGGTCTGTTGAAGTTTTCTGTTTCTTCTCGATTTAGTCTTGATAGTTTGTATGATTCTAGGAATTTATCCATTTCTTCTAGATTGTCCAGTTTTTTATGTATCATTGTTCATAATGGTATTTATTGTCTTTATTTCTGTGGCATCAGTTGGAATGTTTCCTCTTTCATTTATGATTTTATTTGAGTCTTCTCTTTTCTTTGTTAGTCTAACTAAAGGTTTATTGATGTTGTTTACTTTTAAAAAACCAACTCTTAGTTTCATTGGTCTTTTTTTGTTTGTTCTTTATTTATGCTCTAATTTTTATTTTCTTCATACTTAGTTTGTTCTTTTTTTTAGTCCCTTGAGCTGTAACATTTGATTTTTTA
The DNA here is from genome assembly GCA_004027735.1 of Carollia perspicillata. Classification (NCBI taxonomy): domain Eukaryota; kingdom Metazoa; phylum Chordata; class Mammalia; order Chiroptera; family Phyllostomidae; genus Carollia; species Carollia perspicillata. Next base: position 5,496 of record PVKM010026732.1, on the reverse strand, counting down.
AAGGAAGTGTCTTTTTAAAAATTTACTATTGGTGTTTATTGCTCTAAATTCTTCTTAGTACTGCTTTTACTGCATCCCATAAATTTTGGTATGTTTTATTTTCATCTCTGTTTGTCTCAAAATATTTTCTGTTTACTTTTTGGTTTCTTCTTTGACCAAAGAGTGAGGTTGTCCAAGAGTGTCTTGTTTAATCTTCATGCATTTGTGAATTTTTCTCTTTTTCATTTGCTATTAAGTTCTAATTTTATTCCATTGTTGCTGGAAAAGATAGTTGGGACGAGTTCAGTCTTAAACTTGTTAAGACATTTTTTGTGACTTAGCATGTAATCTAACCTGGAAAATGTGGTGTGTATACTTGAGAGGAACGTGTTGTGTGCTGCTGATGGGTGAAATATTGTATGTATATTTTTAGGTCTATTTGAACCATAGTGTTGTTGAAGTCTGCTATTTCTTTATTAACTTTTTGTCTGGATGATCTTTCTTTTATTAAAAGTGCCGTATTAAAGTATTTTATTGTAATTGTATTGCTCTCTATTTCTCCCTTTAGATCTGTTAATGTTTTTTGTATATATATCAGTGCCCTGATTACACACATATATATATATATATTTGTGTGTATATATGTCTATCATCCTGGTGAATTGACCCTTTTATCGTTATGTAATGAACTTCCTTGTCTCTTTTGGCAATTATTTTGCTACTTTGTCTGATGTAAGTATAGCTATCCCTACTCTCTTTTGGTTGCCATTTGCATGGGGTATCTTTTTCCATCCTTCCACTCTCAACCTATGTGTGTCCTAAAATCTAAATTGGGTCTCTCATAAGCAACATATAGTTTTATCTTGTTTTATCCAGATAAGGACTGACCTCTCAACCGGACTCCAGAGATTTGAACCGTCTATTTTAAACTGATAACAGCTTCAATTGAATCACATGCAAAACCTTACACTTTTACTTCCCCCACACACATATTATATTATTGATGTGAGAGTTTATGTCTTCTATACTGAGTATCCGTGAACAAATTTTTGTGTTAGTACATGTTAATACATTTTCGGATTTTACATTAGGGTTAAGAAGATATGTGTACCACCATTACAATATTGAGTTACTGTTTATTTGTTTATATATTTATCTGTATCAGTGAGATTTATACTTTCATATACACTTTTGTTTCTGTGTATATTCACAACATTTTATCTCAATTTGAAGAATTTCTTTTAGCATTTTTGGTAAGACAGATCTAGTGGTGACATGCTTGTTCAGTTTTTGCTTGTCTGGGAAAGATTTATCTCTCATTCACTTTTATTTTAATGTTTTTAATTGTTTGTTTTTTTATGCACAATATGAGAAATGGACTTTTAAATCAACTGAATTTTATGGAAAATAAACAGCAAACAAATTAGACCCAAGTTAAAGTAAAACATCAGCTAAATGTCCAGACCTCAGGTTGTAAGAACCCCAGATAAACTTCAATTCCACAGTCTTCTTTAAGAAATCAAAGTCTTTCAAACAACATTGCTATGAACTGGTCCAGAGCATAACAGCATACAGGAATGCTTAACAGGGGTGGTGATCAAGAACGCGTTTCCATGGTGCTGCTTTGATAATGTTGTCCACATGTAGAGTCGCCTCTGCTGCTCCAGCTGTACTTAGAAGAACTTGTCACTTCACTTGGAAACTTTCTGTCATACCCAGTATTTCCATATCATCAATACTACCTTCCTTCACATCAAGTCCAGCTGGCTATATTGCCCTCACTGGGGGTAGCTTAGAACAGTAGCCTGCATTGTCAGCTATTTTAGTTGGCAACATTCTCAGGGCTTTAGCATAAGACTCCAGTGCAACATCTTCTTTACCTGGTGTTTTACTGGCAAGCTGTGTCACAGCATGAGCCATCAGTACCTCAGAACAGCCTTCTCCATAAACTGCTGCAGAATCGTTCACAGTTTGAGCAAGAATACTAAGAGCATCATGCAAAGATCTTTCTGTTCCATATAAAATGTGTTGAGTGGTACCATGAAGAACAATAGTGTAAGCCTCTCCAAGGGCTACCCCAGAATAGTGAAAGTGCTTGTCTTTTCCAATTATAACTTCCTCAGTAAGCTTTCAACTTACGAGCTTCACTGGTTCTGGATGGTCAAATGTAAAGGCAATTTCAGCACCTGTGACAAGAGCCAGGCATTTCACACCTGCAAAATTTGCATGTCCAACAGCCATAACACCAGCAACACCAAAGAACTGTTTGGGCTAATTGTAAATTAATTGCCTGTTAATAAAGCAATGTATCCCATGCCTAAAAATGCGTTCATCTTTTTCCTTCCTTTTTCCCTTTTCTACATGTTTTATTTCGGCAACCTTTGTTGTAGAATCAACTACTACACAGGAACCAAATATCTTTTTTTTTGTCTGTATCGATACCAGTATTTGCAATAAGAACTTTAGTATTTTCAATTTGTTTTAGTTGATTTGCTTCATTTTTTTTATCCAACAGGAAGCCTTCATCTAAATAGGAATCTGCCAGCTCCTTGGGGATGTGAATTGGGTCCAGATTAGCAGAGCCTTTCAATATGAGAACAGCTTCTACAGCTAATTTAGTAAAGGAGTCTTTGTGATGAGTAAAAAGTTTTGAGGAAAATGTACCCTTAATGTTCATTAAATTTAAAGGACAGTTTTGTTTCATCTTTAGAGTATAGTATTCTTGGTTGGCAGCATTTTTTAGCACTTTGTATATATCTTTTAAAAACTACTTTATTTATTTATTTATAGAGAGGGGAAGGGAGGGAGGAAGAGAAGCACTGTTGTGCCCTTACTGGGAATTAGAATCAAATCAGCGAGCTTTCACTTTGTGGGATGACGCCCAACCAACTGAGCAACCAGTCAGGGCAGCATTGTATATGTCTTACCACTACTTGCAAGCCTCCAAGATTTCTGCTGAGAAATCTTCTCACAGCCTTATTGGGAAGAGGGTTCCTTGTATATGATGGTCATATTTCTCTGCTACTTTCAAAATTTTCTCTTTGTCTTTGACTCATTGTAGACCTCTTTAGGTCCAGCCATTTGGTGTCCTTTGGGCTTCACGAATCTGAGTGTCCATTTTCCTATCCAGATTTGGGGAGTTTAAGTCACTATTTCTTTAAATAAGCTTTCTGCCCCTTTCTCTTCATCTGGGACTGCAGTAATAGGTATCATCTGTTTTCTTAGAGAGGCCCCATACGTTCCACGGGCTTTCTTCACTTTAATTCTTTTTCCTTTTGTTACTTAACTGTATAACTTCAAATTACTTGTTTTCAAGTTCATTCTTTATCTTCTTGTTTAAATCTGCTATGGAAGTTCCCTGTTGAATTTTTCAATTATGTATTCCTCAGATGAAGAATACTTCTTTGGTTGTTTTCTATGGTTTCTCTACAACTTACTACTTTCTTCATGTATTGTTTTCCTGATACCATTTTGTTCTCTGTGTGTGTTCTCTTGTGGTTCACTGAGCTTAACGTGATTTTTTAACACTTTCAGGCAGTTAGTTCATAGATCTCCATTTGGAGGAAGTGGTTACTGAAACTTTATTTTGCTCCTTTGTTGGTGTCAAGTTTCTTTGATTCTTCAAGATCCTTGTAGCCTTGCATTGGTGTCTACACATTGGAAGAAGCAGTCATCTCTTCCATTCTTTAAAAACTTGCTTCTTCAGGGAAAACCCTTTGCCAGTCAGCCCAGGCAGAGTTGCTGGGTGGATCAGTTGGCAGGCACCGTGAACAAGCAGGCCTACTCCCAGGGTCTGTAGATTGGCTGGTCTGCTGCTGGTTTTCACAATCAGGCAGGCTTGGTGCCGTAGTCCATAATCAAGCCACATTCTTTTCTTTTCTTTTTTAAAAATTATTTTATTGTTGTTCAGTACAGTTGTCTGCATTTATCCCTCGCCACTCCGTCCTGACCCCAGCCATGCCCACGTCCCTCCCCTGCTTCCACCCTCTGTTGGTTTTGTCCATGTGACCTTTAGAGTTCCTGAAAACCCTGCCCTCCTAACCTCCCATTATCCCCTCCCTCTCCCCTCTGGTTACTGTCAGTTCTTAAATTCAATGTCTCTGGTTATATTTTACTTGCTTGTTTGTTTTGTTGATTAGGTTCCACTTCAAGGTGAGATCATGTGGTATTTTTCTTTTACCGCCTGGTTTATTTCACTTAGCATACTGCTCTCTAGTTCCATCCATGTTGTCTCAAAGGATAGGAGCTCCTTCTTTCTTTCTGCTGCATAGAATTCCATTGTGTACATGTACCATAGTTTATTGATCCACTTTTTACTGATGAGCATTTAGGTTACTTCCAGCACTTGTCTATTGTAAATTGTGCTGCTATGAACATTGGGGTTCATAGAATCTTGTGGACTGGTGTTTCTGGGTTCTTAGGATATAATTCCAGCAGTGGAATTGTCGGGTCAAAAGGCAGTTCCATTTTTAGTTTTCTGAGGAAATTCCATACTGTTTTCCACAGTAGCTGCACCAGTCTGCAATCCCACCAACAGTGTGCTAGGTTTCCTTTTCTCCACATCCTTGTTGACACGTTTGTTGATTTGTTTGTGATAGCCATTCTGACTGGTGTGAAGTGGTATCTCATTGTGGTTTTAATTTTCATCTCTCCAATGTCTAGTGATGCTGAGCATCTTTTCATGTGTCTGTGGGCCTTCTGTATGTCCTCCTTGGAAAAGTGTCTGTTCAACTCTTTTGCCCATTTTTTAATTAGGTTGTTAGTCTTCCTGGAGTGGAGTCATGTGAGTTCTTTATATATTTTGGAGATCAAATCCTTGCCCAAGATATCAGTGGCAAGTATGTCTTCCCATATAATTGGTTCTCTTTTCATTTTGCTAATGTTTTCTTTAGCCATGCAGAAGCTTTTTAATTTGATGAGGTCCTATTTGTTTATTCTTTCCTTTATGTCCCTTGGTCTAGGGGACATATTGGTGAAAATATTGCTGCGTGGACTATCTGAGGTTTTCCTGCCTCTGTTTTCCTCTAGGACTTCTATGGTATCACAAATTATATTTAAGTCTTTTATCCACCTGAATTTATTTTTGTGTGTGGTATAAGTTGGTGATCGAGTTTCATTTTTTTGCATGTAACTGTCCAGATCTCCCAACACCATTTTTGGAAGAGGCTATTTTTACTTCATTTTATGCTTCTTCCCCCTTTGTCAAATATTAATTGACCGTAGAGATGTGGGTTTATTAACCATGGAGATTTGGGTTTATTTCTGGGCTCTCTGTTCTGTTCCATTGATCTATGTGTCTGTTCTCATGCCAGTACCAGGCTGTTTTGATTACAATGGCCTTATAATATAGTTCGATATCAGGTATTGTGACCCCTTCTAATTTGTTCTTCATTCTCAAAATTGCTGCAGCTATTCGGGGTCATTTTTGGTTCCATATAAATTGTTGAAATGTTTGTTCTATATCTGTGAAATATGCCATTGGTACTTTAATAGGTATTGCATTGAATCTGTAAATTG